>JAQZBX010110166.1:0-10400 GCA_029593785.1 Cabassous unicinctus
TTTGGCCACAATACTGGAAAAGAATGGATGCGGAATGGAAAACAGTAACAAAGTGAGGAGATTGTTTTAGTAATTTAGGCAAGAGGTTATGGCCTCTTGGACCAGAGTGTTCAGATTATGGATGCATCAAGGAATTCAAACTGACAGGATTTGCTAATTGCTCAGATGCAGTGTGTGATATAAAGCAATCAAAATGATGGAAATGTTTTGGTAATGGATGATGGTCATGGTAGCAGAACATTGAGAACATAATTTGTTGGTAATAACATCTGTGGAAAAGAGTTAAGAAAATATCACTTTATGTTTTTATATGTACACTTATTAAAAGGACAGCTGTCCTTTTGACCCATGCAATGTCCAGTTGGATGCTTTTACATGGATGGCTGAAATAACAAATGTGTCTTTATGGCTGGTATATCCATTTACATTTTTGCTAAAGTCTAAACTACATCCCATGAGAAGTGACTCAGAATATAACTGTTAGGTAATTTGGCCAAATTTTCTCAGACAACTGGGGCTTTTATGAGAGAGGTAGAGAAGTATATCTCTCATTTTTTGTTCAACAGCAAACCAGGGTCTCTTCAATATAAAATTTAGCCACCATCAAAATATTATCATCTCTGGATTGAGACAGTCCCATCTTCAGGACACCAGGGAAAGCATGCCATTCACCAATCTCATCCATCAATCTCATGATGATTTTAAGATCTCGAGTTCTAAACAGTTCTCCTGAAACATAGCAGCATGGCACCAAAGAGAAATCCCAGCCTGTTCCTTGTATTTCAAGGACATTTTTTACTTAAGAAGAAGAAACTAGAATTATCATGATTTTATCAACTTTATTATTCCAACCAAAAATAGTATTCTGTAAAATGTTTATGTTGTAATAAGCAAAGCAATGTCTACAACTTATTTTTTCTTAACATTTTCAAATATTCTATTCCAGGCTCAGCCAAATCAAGAGTTAATTTTGCCAGACTTAGTGAGAAATAGACTATTTCTGGAAATACAGTATCTAGCTTTTACATTGGTTTCTATAACACATATATTACCCAAATATTATGATAAGAATAGTGATGCAAGTTATGATACAAGTTAGTGATGAAATACTAAACAAATATTTGAGTTTCAGGTATCTGAATTAAACAATTGGTTGAGTTTTAAGGTTTTACTTAATTTTATGTATCACATTTAACAAATTCCACAGTGTTTTTATAAAATAGAAATTTTACCCGATTCTTTTATATCACATATAAACTGTGCTATACAGAATAAAATGAAAGAATAAAACAAACCAAATATCAAATATTTGCAATTATTACTTCATTATCTTTTTCAAATGTGTATGGAATTTACCACTCTGTCCAAATCTAAGGAGCATATATTTGAGCAACAAATTCTATGTATAACTCTGGAAAGATTTAGAAGATACATATTGGAACTTACAGCTTCTTAATTTTGAGGTAAATCTACATATGAAAATAATATGATTTGATAAAGCACGGAAGATGACTAAAAGATCAATGATAGTCCAGGTGAAGAAAGAACAGTGGGCCTTTGAATATTATTAGAACACTTCACTAGTGATGGGATCACTACATTTGTTCATAAAGAAAGGAGAGAATAGGTTAATAGGAAGAGAGAAGATATTGAATGCTAGATTGTGAGTAGTGAGAAAATGCAGAGTAAGTGCATATTGCATTTTATATTACAATAAAAATAAATGTGATCACCAGCTTGGGACAATTTTTTAGGAAAGAAGAGAAAGGTGCAGATTTGAGGTGTTATGGAGAATCTTATACATCGTTATTGACTTAAAATTATTTAGAACATAAGCAGTGGTCCAGAGGAAGCCTTATGATTTCTAGAGGTAACAGAGTGAGAAAATCAAAGGAAAATGGTGAGTAACACACCGTCAGAAGAGAAGGCTTTCTTTTTGCACTGAATGCAAGTTCTGAGCTTCAAGAAAAAGTGGAGCCTAATTTTGGCAACTTTAAGTAGCTAGGATAGATTGATAGAAATAATAAAAATGTACTGTAATGTATAATGGGAATAGTGCATATTTGTGAATGGTAAAATATGATTCTCTCAGTTTTGAACTTGATGAGGTAAAATAATAGTAATATACTCAAATGAATTAGATATTTAAAATTAATGATACAGAAATATAAGTGCTCTACTTGGTGGAATAGGTGGAAATGAAAATGGATGTGGTCACAGGAAAAGGAACAAAATGGGGAAAAGTAGAGTAAGTGGAAACCAAAGTTGAAGAATAGGAAAAGTGAAATGATAACTTCAAGGAGGCATATGAGAATAGACAGGTAGGCAATTAAGGTAAAGAAACTAAGAGGAATATCATCAAATAGATTTATATAGATATAGAAATATAAATAAAAGCAGATATAGATATAAATAATATAAAAATATAAACGATATAGATGATATATATATTATATAGGTATAGCTACAGGTATGGCTAGGGCTAGGGATGTAGACGGAGGTAACGTAACCACAGATCCAATATTATTTAAAGCAGGCCCATTTATACCACTTATACTATTTTTAATAAGTTCTCTGTGTTGCTCTCAGAAATGCTATTTTTGGATGATTTTTTAAAAATTTTGCAAGTGGACAGAGATAGATGTAGTTATATGAATAGATAGAACACTAAGGTTAAGTACGTGGATAGGCGTATGTGTAAATTTCTATATATACATAGGTCTGTGTACTATCTAGTTATAGATATTCTTTCTGCAGACTCAAACTACATGGAGGACTAAATAAGTACCTTATCAATATTATGCATGCTGTAATCATGTTTTATGACATAAAACCTTTTGAGTGCTTCTTTAACCTCTGTGTTTCTCAAGCTGTAGATGGTGGGGTTTAATATTGGGGTGAAAATCGCATACAGCATAGAAATGAGCCTGTTTCTGCCTGGGGAGTGTTGTTGACTGGAGGAAGGAGGGATATAGGTGAATATCATGGTGCTATAAAACAGACCTACAACAAGGAGTTGGGAAGCACAATGAAGGCTTTGCACTTCCCTTCGGATGATGGGATCTTAAGAATGGTGGATATGAAGTAGATATAACAAATAAAAGTTATCAGAAAGGCACTGCTGGCTAAGATTCCCCCTACCACTAAACAAGCATCTCTGCCACATACATGGAAGAACAGGAGAGTGCCACAACTGGTGGGATAATACTGGTTAACCTGATGGGACTTACAGAAAGACAGATAGACCGTGAACACCATATGAAGAGAAGAAACCCTGCTGCCCAGGTTCCAGCCGACAGCTGGGCACAGCAGACGTTGGTCATGATGAGGGTGTAATGAAGGGGGAAACATATGGCCACATACCAGTCATAAGCCATGATGGCAAGAAGGAGGACCTCAGTTCCTGCCAGTGCTGTGAGAAAATAGAGCTGCAAAGCACACCCAACAAAAGAAATGCTTTGCTTCTCAGTCAGGAAGTTCTCAAGCATCTTGGGTACAGTAGCTGAAAGACAGAATATGTCTAAGAGGGACAAATTTGCCAAGAAGTAATACATGGGTGTGTATAGCTTTTTCTCAGTCCCAATGGCCAAGAGAATGGCACCGTTTGCCAACAAGATGACCTGATAGATGACAGCCAAAGCCGCAATGAAAGGATAGCACATCTCAGCAAGATCAGAGATCCCCAAGTGGAAAAAGTCCTTGGTGGTGAGATTGTAGATGTCCATCTCCTCTCTCCACATTGGTCTTTCTGGAGCAAATGAAACCAACATACAGAGGTTACCAGAAAAAATCTTGGAGCCTAGTGATGATCGACACTTGGAAAATAATTCAGCTATGGTTAATGATAAATTATGTTAGCAAATTTTAATTACAGTTATCAAATTACTATAAATGCTGATAAAAACATCCCATGCATTTATTATATTTATGGATTATTCACGATCAGGTTTTTAACAAGAGGTAAAATTTTAAATTTCATCTTAGTGAAATGGTTGTTGGTCCTCAGGAGCTGTTTTGATTTCACAATTCAGTGAAAGCTGGTGGTCGATCCTCCACATCTTATTAGGCAGCTATATTTTTCTGTCTTGTATTATCTCATGTTTTTAGTTTTATGCACTATCTAAACACTGAGTTAGCTGAAGATAGAAAAAGTATATTTTTATTGAAAGTAAATTTTAATAACTGTTTACAAATAGGAGACACAGAGGATAAAATTAATACACAATTGCTCAATGAAATAATGAGTGAATTGTGTGTTATTTGGTTTGACAAAGTGTTTCTATTAGAAAGAAATAAATGCAACAATATTTCTAAACTTCACAATCATAATCATTTAACAATGAAGAGTAGCATGTTATATCCTCAAAAGATATACCTTAATGCACATTAAATTTATCCTATATAATATAAATGGAAACTTGATAATAGTGTCTGAATGTGATCCCAATAAAAAACAGAACAGTTTCCATATATATTCAAATCCATTTCCCATTAAAATTTAAGTGCTTGAGCATATTTTATTTACAATTTATATATGGTAGCACATATTGCTTTTATTTACCCTTGTTTAACTTTCCAATCACATTTCAGTATACCAGAAGAGCCCAATCATCACTAAATTTATGGTAATTTACAAAAATAATTTACTTTTATTCAAGGTCAGGAAATTGATAAATATGTTGAATTTTTTGTTACTTTAAAAACTAATATATTCTGTTTTTATAAACAGCACACATGTATCATAGAAAATTCAAGCAGGAAAGATGTTTAGAAAATAAAATGCCAAAATAAATCTATTGTTCCCCTCTACCAATTCTCACCCTTCTTTCTTTTACCTCATAAAATTTTTCATGATTTCTTGGCTCAGATAAAATGAATATCATACTTATTGCAAAGTATACATAATTGCTTCTTTCAAACAAATGGAATTATTGTTTTCTGACAAGTTTTGATTTTTCCTTGGAAAGATTTAAATAAGAAATGCTGAAATTAACTGGAAGATGTTATTATTTTATCCTTAATGGAACTATTAATATTTCTGTTCTTTTGTTTCCTTAAACAGCAGCACCTCTTTCTTGTGTGAAGTAAAATAAACTCTTAAGTGATGGTCTGTAAATAATAGAACTTTTGAAAAGAAAATTATTATATTGAGCAAAAATGGTTAGATAACATTATTCAATGTGCAAAAGTTTGTTAAATGGGTGAATAAAGATATTAGAGCAAACAATATCTGCAGTATTAATTCTCAAGTCCCCAAATGTTCAATCTTCTGCAAAATATTACATATCATATAATAATACATTGAAAAATAATTGTGAATATGAGAAATTAAAGGCACTTTTCATTACAAGACACAGTCATAATTTGATAAAGTAAATATTTTACATTTTATATTAAGTAATTATTTAACATTATAACCACACTTACAAAATTGACTTTTTTTTGTAAATAAGTATTATGAGAAATAAGTAAATAACTTCCTAATAAAAACATCTAGCTAGGCTCTACAGGAGGGACATGACCAATGTGTATTGTGAAGAAATGGTAATAGATTTTCCCCAATATTTGCCCTTGAATGTTCAAATTTCCTAAGTAAAAATTTGGTCTTGTCACGTAAATTGCAGAATTTGTTAATGTGGAAGGAAATATATGTTATTAACAAACCTCTCATGTGGTTGCAAACATAATTAAATCCCAAAATTTACCCTTATATTTAGAAAAAAAAATCGATATTTTCATCGCTTTTTGTTTGCTGAGGAATAGTTTCTATAACTTTTTTTTTTAAACCAAATGGTTCTAGGAACAGAACAATCCTTATGCAGTGCACTCTCCACTGCTTTGTGGGAGTACTTGGTGTGAATATAAGCACATGAGTATGTGAACTATACATGTTGAAGTCAGCTTTTATCCTATTTACAAGCAGCCATCCATTTAAGGAAGATCCAGAGCTAGGGGCATGTGGCTAGCATTAACCTCGCAATGGACATTAACCAGGAATTAACTTTTTGTATTTTCTGTGACTTACACCTTTACATGTGGTCAAAGGCAAACATACCGTATATGAAGCTTCTCTCTGTAGCAAATAGTTATTTCAAATTTCCACTATAAAGAGAAAAAGAAAATGAGTTCATTAAGCAAAATTACCACTGTTAGATGTTAGATCTTAAGACTATTCAAATTATAATTTTAGTACATTACTATAAAGGAAATATTACTGTTAAGATTTCTTAGTAAATAGGTGATTAAATTGTCTTTTTAAAAAATTGCTAAGAAGGTTTCTTTCATCTTGCTCCTTAACCTGATGGACCAGTAACTCTTAAACTAGAGGAACCATAAAAGACTTTCTAATGTGCAATTTCTCCCCCTGCTTTCTGAAGTCCTTCTTAACTAGTACGGCTCAGAGACGCAATTACCTAGGAAATATAAACAAGGTGCAGGGTCAGCAACATGCTTTAGATGCAGTAGAAATTTACTTGGAAAGGTATTAGACACCTGTATGTGCATATGGATAATTTTTAGGACCCAACCAGTTTCTATGCATTTATTTACCCAATCTAATATTATTACAAAATACACAATTTCCTTTACCTAATTTATATTTGGTTTACATTCCGTGTTGTGTAAATTTTCATGCCATATTTCTACAATCATCTAATTGTTTCTTTTATCTTAGAAAATCCACAGTTTAGCCAAGGATTTTCTTGCTTTTTCAGTTTCAGAGATTTCATTAACAATATGAGGTTTCAAAAATGAAAGTAAAATAATCCAGCCAACAAAAATGCATCAGCAAAGAAAAATGAACTCCTCACTTATATATAGAATTCATATTGGATTTTGTTCTATAATTTATATCATGCCTCCTTTCCAGTTTGGAAAAGCAACAGTTAGGACTCTAGAGGGAATATGCTTCTATTCGTGAATAAACCCCAACACCACCAAACTAATAATGACCTCTCATTTTTCTAACTGATCAACATAAGTTGAAAAATAATCTTAATTTTTCAGTAGTGACAATTTGTTTCTTCTCATGCTCTAGAGTAAGATACAAGAATAGTTTTTCCAGGAATTGTTTTCCCTGAGAAAAGTAAACAATGAATTCGTGTTATTAGTATATTTTTTTCGGTAACAAGAAAACAAAATTTTGGTAAAATATGATTTCACAATCAACTTGCTGTATTTGCATTTTTCATGATAGACAGGTAAACACTCTTTTAATATACTATTATGAAGTTTTATATTGTTAGATTCTTCCTTGGCTATGAGAATTATTTTGTTTTGTTGGAGAATATCCTTATCTTATCAGATTTGTTCTAAAATGTTTAAGGTTGAAATGTCAGGATTTCTGCAATATACTTTCAAATGTTTAAATGGTGTTTTGAGAAACATTTTTATATTTTAAGAACATTAGAATTTATATATATATGCCCAGATATATATATGATAATTACATTTGATTAAAAAATATGTGCAATTTTTTAAAACAATTGAAAGAGTCTATATTTACAAATTTAAAACTATACATGTGTTAGTAAAACAATATGTTAGCAATTAATAAATTCATGTGAAAGTTACATAGGTGTTCATTATAGCATTTCAATTATTATATATCTTCATAAATTTTCTAAATAAAGCGTAGGATAAAATCAAATATGACCATCAAAACAACAATCTTGGGAAAAATATGCCTCATACTCTACCCGCAAGCTCTCATCTCTAATCAATTTCTCTATTACTGTGGAAAGCACAGAAACTCTTAACCACACACTGTGAGGCTTTGGGAAAATACTCTTCACATTTAACCATAGAAATTTGTCCATATGTACTTTTTTAGTTTATTACTGTCCTTTATTTGTTTATCTCTGTGATAATTAGAAGATTTGTAAATTTTTTAATTTGTAATTTTACAAGGATTTTTTGTTCTTTAATGACATAGGTTGTAATCACTATTTTTGCATATCACCTCTACTCTCCAAGGGTTGGAAAAAAGAGATGAATGCTCTACTATGAAATATGGGGAAATGCCTGCATGTTTCCACCTAATTGTGTTCACATCTTCTTCTCTTCCCTTCTGTAATGTGGTTGTTTAGTGTGTTGATTTGGAATCATGTTACTCTTGAATAAAAGAAAATCCCCCAAAATGTTGCTATTGCAAAATAGGCTTGACTTTTCTGCCACACTAAAAAATTTCAGAAATGAAATGCCAGCTCCAAACATCACCAGATAACCAGGCTTCTTTAATTTTATTTTAAGTGTAAACCACAATGTAAACTATAGACCTTTGTTAGTAGCAATGCTTTAACATTTATTCATCAATTGTAACAAATGTGCCATACTATTGTAAGATGTTATTAATGGTGGAAGATGTGGGTCGAGAAGAGTATATGGGACTCCGTTATGTTTTTGATGTAACTTTTTGTAACCTAAAACCTCCTTAAAAATAGTTTATTATACATAAAAAGGAAAAGGATTAAAAAGCACAACTTGAATAAATACAGTAGATCACAGGAAAAAAAGAATTCTTCCTGAAATAAGATCCAAAAAATTTCACTTATTCTATAATCAAAAAAAGTTGAATTAAATGGCTGCATTCACCCTCACCCACTCCCTCTAGGAAGATCTGGAAGCATTGTTTGCATTTCAGACAACTCTTAGGAAGGCAGCTAGCAATGCCAAGCACTTTATATATTGTCACTTCTTATTTTATTGTTGCATATAAAATATCATATTATAAAAATTAAGTATCCTTAAAATATATATATTTACAGTGAAGTATTTGCATATCATCAGTCTTATTTTAAATCTTCCCCAGCTCTGATGTTTGGTAAATTACTAATTATCTTCCAATATTATCTTTCCTTTTCTGTTTGAAGGGTGGTAGCAACCTTCCATTCAAAATCATCTGTACGCATTACCTCCAGGCTAGAGGATACAATTTGCAGCATCCCGTGTAGCTAAGTGGAGCAATACGATCACTTTCAGGCTAACGAACTTTAAGTCGATTCGATTATACATGATCCGAGTCATATTCATATAAGGAAGGAGATTGACCTCTACATTCCTTTCCACTTTGGTCAGATAAGAATCATACTTTGCAATTTTTTATCCATCATAGTCCATATTTTTGAGAACAAAACCCAGAAAATCACAGATCGATGAGAAAGATGAAACCTGGATATCTAGAAAAGAGATTCCTTCTTTGTGGACCTCCTGTCAATTAAGCCTGTTCATGAGAGTCAATCAGTCATTCAATCAAAATAAAAAGGACCACTTTTTCACAGGAAAGTGTTACCTGAGTCCCATCTAAAGAGGGTGGATCGGTTACTAATGCAATTATTACTCCAGACTGTCAAAATTCATAACTTTATATATTTTAAAAAGTTAATGATCAGTCAAAGTAATTAAAATGATAAAAATGATAATATTTTTATCATTTAAATATTAAAGTTACTATTGAAAAAATTACATACAGAGATGATAATGAATATATCACATTTAATTTACCCAATTTTATTTTTAATTTATTTTTTGATTAACAGTCTAAAAGTAAATTACAATAAAAAGACTTTTTTTGGCTGTATGTTCCATGAATTGTAATGCATGTATAGATTCTTGTAACCACCACCACAATTAGGAGGTAGACTGCTTTGCAAATATTACCCATTTCTTCTCTTTTGTAATCACACTAATCTCCAACCTGAACCCCTGACAAAGTGTATGCTCTTCTCCATCATTATAGTTTTGCCATTACAAGAAGGTCATATAAATGGAATCATACTGTATGGGACCTTTGGACAGTTTAAAGGGTTTTGCACTCAAAATATGGCCTTTAAAAGTCACCTAAGTTTTTGCATATATCAATAGTTTATTCTTTTTTATTGCTATGCACTATTATATTATAGGGATGTTCTACTGTTGTTCTTTAAATAAAATTTTATTGAAGTATATCATTCATACATGAATATACATAAACAATAAGTGTATAGCAAAGGTTGTGCATTTACAACAAACATGCATATCATGTTACAAGGCTCACATACAAATTCCCCACCACCACCAACTTGAATTTTTGTGAAATATTTGTTACAGACTATGAAAAAGCATTGTCAAAATATTATTACTAACTATACCCCATATCTTACATTTTGTGTATTTTCCCCCAAATGACACAATTATTAGCACCCTGTTATATATTTGTTATTGTCTATGACAGAATGTTTCTCATTTTTCTTCTGTTAACTCAGTCCAACTTCTACCACTGCATTCCTGGTGTTGTACAGCCCCATGTTTGCACAGTCCATTCAAAGTGTACACTCAGTGGCTCTCATTTTCATCACAGTATTGTGCTATCATCACCTCAGTCAATTTTAGAACAATTTCATCACTCCAAAAGGAAAACGAAG
>JAQZBX010110167.1:0-10397 GCA_029593785.1 Cabassous unicinctus
TTTTTTTTTTTTTTTTTTTCAGAAGAGAGATTTGAGGGTTGTTTTATGCTAAGAGGAAAGAGCCAGTTAGAGTAGCTACAGACAGAAAGAGATTGTGGATCTCCTCTCTGAGGAGGTTCTCAGAGAGGGAGGAGGAAATAAAATGCTGAACATAGGTAGAGATTAGCTTTACATGGGAAAAGGGAGACCTTCACTATTAGAGTCACCATTTATGAGAAACCACCACTCAAGCTTTTGTGGGAAGTTGTAAAGGCAATACATATAATCTTCAGCCTTCAGGGCCTTAATAATTAATGGAGAATTTTTCCTGTTTCTTAAAGGACTTCTTGTGAAGGAACTGTAAATCTTTAACTAACATTCTAATGAGCCATTCATTAGAAATTGTTTATTTTTAGCTTAAACTCCTGGTAATAATTCTGGCCTTAGTGAAAACAGAATAGGTTTTTTTTGTTGTTGTTGTTGTTGTTGTTTTTAAATAGTGGTGGGGTTAGTTTAGTCCACTGAGACCTATCATACCTTAAGTATTAGCAAGGAGAGCATTTTTTTGGATACTATAAATTCTTTATTTTCTTACACATTTTTTAAAATTAGGAATATTAATGTTAAATCAGAGGAGGGTCGATGTTAACCTGTTTGTAACAACTTATTTGTTACAAAGCCTTCTGGTTATCCTTAAGTGGTGTCCTTTTTTCTTTGATTTTTGAAGTGACTTTAAAACCTTTTTTAGTTCTTAAAGATTCAAGAATGATGGACATATTCAACCAATCCCTGTTAAAAAGTTTTCCCTATCTAGCTTCTAGTTCTCACATCTTTCATCTCTCAACTGTGATTTTTCTATTGTTATGTTAGAAGTCATATTTTCCAAACCTCTGTGAATTTTCAATGTGTGCAAACTTTCAGGTGCTAGTAAATTTTGATCTTCGTTAAGCTTTGAAATGTCAGTGATGTTCCTAGGCTTCCTCTTTCATTCCTATAATCTTATCCATTATCTCCTCAGCCATAGGAAAAAATGTTACCTGCCTTTTGTAAAGATGAATGAAACCCCTGAAAAACTGGATGCTTCAGTGCTGTAGTGTAGTTTCTCATTATGTTGCAATTAAAACCTTTGAGAATTCATCCTCTCTCTTAGAACAAGGTTCTTGAAAGCAAGTCTTCTGGATTATTTCTCTCCATAGACCCTAGACCCCAGAACTATAATGAAACGTATTGATGATTCTCTAATATTTCAGTGTTTTCCCAGGCTGTGTCACATATAACTGTCACATACATCTTGTAAAAATTAAGGGGTAGAATAAAAAAAATGAAAATGAAAAAAAAAATTAAGGAAAGGGATCTTCCCAACGGAAAATAATTTAAAAATTAAATTCTGTTCTTGAATATCGTTACATAGATCGACATTTTTCAAGGAATGAGCGTTGATTTACGGCCTCAAAATAGAGTTCTAAAATATCCAAATGTGGATTGGTTGTTTTTTAATTACTGCCAAGTGTCAGAGGAGTCTGTTTCTCACGTTTTGGCTGACTCCCTTTAGAACTTAAAGCCATCTCCCTGTTCTTCTCTGAGGCACTTTTTGTATTTGTATACTAAGGGATGCTATAAGGGTGCTATGTATCAAAAGTGGTGAGCTTGGAGACAGATGCTACCTAAAGCTGTGGTATTTTCCCTTTACTAGATGATACTCCAAATCATACTAACTCCTCCAAGGAGGTCTCTTCCTCGGCTGTGTTGAGAAGCCTTCAGGTGAATGTGGGCCCAGACGGAGAGGAGACGAGGGCTCAGACTGTACAGAAATCCCCAGAGTTTTTGTCAACTCCAGAGTCTCCTAGCTTGTTGCAAGATCTACAGCCAAGTGATAGCACTTCTTTTATTCTTCTTAACCTAACAAGAGCAGGTATTCTTTATCCTTTCCTGAACTCTGCTCATGCTTAAGAAAAGTGAGGGAGGGGGACTGGCACCCTTAGCTTTATATTATTTATTATTTTGGACAATTATTATAGTCTGGTGACCAGTTGAATGTGTGGAGGGAGAGGGAGGGCTCTAGGATGACTCAAAAATTTCATGTTTGGGAAATTAGGTCAATGGTGATGCCATTCACTGAGATAGTAATAAGCACAGGAGGAGCAGGACTTGGGGGGAGGATGATTAGTTGCATTTTGTGCCTGTTGATACTGTTATTTCTGAGGATTCCTGAGGGACTCCTTTAGAAAATTAGAAACAGGGATCCAGAGTTCTTAAGAGAGATCTGGTTTGAATGACTAGCTTTGGTGCTACCAGCCTTCAGGAAGAGTATGAAACGGCTGGATTCTTTCACTCAGGAGGAGTCTGGAGCATAAATGAAGGCAAGGCTGGGACTCTGAGAAAAAGACATTTAAGAGGGAACCAGAAGAATGGGAAAAAGCAGCTGGAGAGGGAAGAAGAGAACTGGGAAAGAATGGTGTGAGGAAAGCCAAGGGAAGAAAAGGTTTTAAGGAAGAAAAGGTACAAGTTATGCAGGATGGCTAGTGAGACAGGGCCTGGGAAGTGTTTGTCTGGTGACCTTAGCAAGAGCAATTATTATTCGGGTAGTAGAGGTGGAGGCCAGGGTTAAAGAGATGGGGAGTGGATGGGAGGTCAGAAATTGGATAGACAAGTTAGAAAGTACATTTGTTCAAGACTTGACTTTGAAAGGAACAGGTAAGAAGGTGATAGCTAGAGAAATGCTGGGGTTTTCTATTTTTTTTTTTTTTTTTAATAAGGATGGAAGAGACAGATGAGAAGGCTGGCCCATAGTAAGGAACAGGTTGCTGATGGGAGAGAGGGATTAACTAAAGAATACAGGAGGGCATAGCTGAAGGATGGAGTGGGGATACGAGGTAAAGACCAGCCTGTAGGCTGGGCCTGGAAAGGTGATGGGCTAATCATCTATGAGAACAGAAGCTTGAGGTGAGGTGAAGCTATGGAATACCTGATTTAGGACATGGAGAATTTCTAATCAGGGCACATAAAAAATGGCTTGATGGCTAACTTTCATGTATCTTCGTTTCTTCCAGGGCTGGGCTCTTCAGCTGAGCACTTAGTATTTGTACAGGATGAGGCAGAGGATTCGGGGAATGATTTTCTCTCCAGTGAGAGCACGGACAGTAGCATTCCATGGTTTCTTCGTGTTCAGGAGTTGGCCCATGACAGTTTGATTGCTGCTACTCGTGCACAACTGGCAAAGAGTGCAAAAACCAGCAGCAACGGTGAGACTCCTGTTGCATTTTTCTGTGTTCTGCGCCGAGATTTTTGGTAATGTAATGGCTCTACTTTTGAGCTGTATATAAACCATGCTATTTTTTTGGTTAGAGGAGAGACTTAGGAGTATGTATTGTTTTTTAAATCTTCTTTTTCTATAAAATAAGTTGGCCATGCCTGTTTTGTGTGCAGAATCATCTAAACTAGCATTCTCAATTCTCAAACTTAAATAATGTACAGAGTCCCTTTTAGAAAAAAACAAACAAACCTTACAGATCCCTGGTGTTATCTTAAGTTGTTTTTATTGTAGTGTTACTTAAATATGTAAAAAAAAATAGAATTATGTATAGATTTCTTATACTTAGAACTCTTAATCCATTATCAAATCAAAATAGTTTTATTAAATAGAAATAAAACTGCAAAACCAATGAAAAGAAAATTAATGTGGCAGATGATTTTTTTTTTTTTTTTTTTAACTAAATTGCTGCTCATAGCAATTTTCGGTTCAGCATGCCTATACTGCTTACTATGTGCCACTTTTTTCTATTCCATTAATTCTCAAAGTGTGGTTCTTGGCTTATCAGTATCAATGGGAACTTGTTAGCAATGCATATTTCTCAGATCTCACCCTCAGATCTACTGAAATCAGAAATTCTGGAAGTGGAGCCTAGCAATCTCTCTTTTAATAAGCCCCCCTCCCCTGGTGGTTCTGATGCATGCTAAAGCTTGAGAACCACTTCTCTATTCAAATCACTCCTTAAACCACTGCAAAATCAAACACTAACCTAATCCTGTACAGAGAACTCCAACGCTTTGATTTTACTTATTGTCAAAATAATTAGTTCTGTTTTTGAGAACCTTAGTGCTGCTTTATAATGGCTCATTTTACCATTTTGGGGAGACTCTTAAATTCAGATTCTTCCTGAGATGCTTTTGCTAATCTCTGGAGCCTGGAACCTTTAATACAGGGGTTCTTAACCTTTTGTGTTCCACGGACCCTTTTGCCGATCAGGTGAAAATCACGGAACCCTTACTAAGTCCACACTATACTGTGTCTTATTCAGTAAATATATCACACCTGCACCAACACGTCCCCACAAGAATAATGTTTTTTGAAATTTCAGTTCAAGCTCACGGATCCCTTGTTAATAACCCCTGCTATTTACTCTTTGCATCTCCAAGTTGCATTGAGAAAGTAGTGCCATGTTTGCCAATGAGAAGAGGTGTAGAAAGGGAGCTTGGTTGAGATTCAAAATCTGAGAGCCTGCGATCCAGACCTGGCCCTATCATTTACTAATTCCCTGCCTTAGGCAATTTAACCTCCAGTAGCTGTTTTCTCAGTTGAAAATTTAGAGATCATAGAGATTCTTCCAGTTGAGAATATTAGAGATCACTTAACTTTCCTGATTGGGTTGTTTTGGAGATTAAGGAAGATTCTATCTGGGAAATGCTTTATAATCAGTAAAGCACTGTGGGAATGTTTTTATTACTCTCAAAGTATGTTATCTTACTACCTAACAATTCTCTTGTATACCTGTATATAAAGTGAGCTCAAAATATAAGGCAGTCTTCCATTTTCCCAGTGAGATGATTCCCTAAAAGCCTTTATTTTCTAACTTCTTAAATATGTAAACATTTAGACATATAGATAAAATTAAATAGTGTAGGTTGTTATTTGAAGTTTTTATTATTTTGCTTACACAGAAACATTTTAAGTCATATTATATGAAATATATTTATATTTCTTTTTTCCCATGAATGGGAAGTGAAATGATTTTATACCACACTTTCCATGCTTTTTTTTTTTCTTTCATTTTTTTATTAGAGTAGTTGTAGGTTTACAAAAAATTCATGCATTTCCATGCATTTTGACATAAATATCTTTGTCATTACTGAAGCTATTTTGAGTTCTTTAGCACAGTTTTTCAGAGCACATCATCTTCGCTTCCATCTAAGTTGCTTGAAGTACAGAAATATTTGTATTTGTGTGTGTTACTGTATATTAGGGGGTTGGCAAAGGCCCATGAACCATTTCCTCACACAGTCATACCTGTTAGTTACAAATTGTCTATGGCTACTACAATGGCAGAGTTGAGTGGTTGCAACAGAGACCATAAGGCTCTTAAAGTTGAAAATATTTGGCCCTTCACAGAAAGTTTGCTGACCCCTGCTGTATATGATGCCCTTACAGGAAATTTTATCCTAAGTGCAGAGTACCTAATTGCATAACTGTAGGCTCTTTAAAGTATTTACAGTGTTATCCAATATTTGCAATTATGAGGGATCAAATTTTTCCCTCTCTCTCTCTCTCTTTTTAATCAGTTTTATCAGGTAACCTCTAAATATCTAATACTATCATTGAAGGCATTTCAGCTAGTGCCTATCATTGAAGTCATTTAAGCTAATGTCTTCCCTAAACACTGTTTTGTTTTCAAAAACAAAGTAATTAAGGAAGCACTCATTTGAGTGATTTTATAAGGACTCAAACACAAGGCAACTCACTCTTTGCTGAGGGATATTTTTCAAGGGAAAAATCTGTTTTCTGTTTGATCATATATGGTAAACTTGAGTGTTAACAAGGAGAAATTCCAGTGGTTTTTTAGTCTTTATTCATTTTCCATGTTTTTTGATTATATCAATGTTTTCATTGTATCTACAAATTTTTGAATACACAAAGCCTCAACTGTCACCCATGTAAATCTCTGGATTAGCATGGGGTTTCTATTGCGCTTTCATTAGAAATTAATTAGCTGGAGTTTTGGGATTGGTGGGAAATTTCCTTTATTTACTTTTGTACTGTTTAAATTTTACCCTTGTTCAGGTGTTACTTTTTCAGTTTTAGCAAATAAAAGCTTACATGGGACAATATATAAAAAGAAGAAATAAAAAAAGAAAACATTAATATTAACCAGCAGAAGGCATCCTAGGTTCTACTCTGACCTCGGAGCAATTAGCTTGATGACTTAGCGTTTGGTAAAGTGCAGCAAGGAAAATGTAGGGCTGGCAGGGAAAGGAATAATAGATGAGACAAAACTGACTTTGGTCATCTGTTAAGTTCCCAGAATGTGATAGCTACAACATATATATACTACTCTTGACTTTTGGTAGGAAAATTTGGAAATATAAATCTAATTTCTAAGTTACGTAGAGTGGAAACAGTAACTCCCTATGTTTATAGTAGAGCTAAGTGGCTGTGAATGTTTTTCTCTATTGTTGTTCAACTATGTCTTGAAGAAAATCAAAGAAAAGGAGTACCACCTACTAATCTGGAATTTATATAAATTTTTAATTGAATGATGTCATTTAAATCCAAAAGAGACACTATGTGCTCCTCCCCTCTTTTCATTCTATTGAACAAAATATAAGTGGACTCATACAATATTTGCCCTTTTGTGTCTGGTTTATTTTACTCACCATAATGTCTTCAAGGTTCATCTATGTTGTAGCTTGTATCAGAACTTTATTTGTTTTTGTGGCTGAATAATATTCCATTATATGAATATACCTACCACATTTTATTTATCCATCTTGATGGACACTTAGGTTGCTTCCACCTTTTAGCTATTGTGAATAACTTTTTAAAATGTGGTTAGAAATTTTTAAAAAATCAGCCGAGTCTTTGCATTCTTAAATGTTTTATAACTAAGGGGTGGTACAGGAAATCAGGTGATTCTTATCCTCTAGAATGATAGGAAGAAATTAAATTGACTTCAGAAGATGAAAATTTAAGAATGGCTGTCTGCTAAAGAAACCTACTGCTTGTAAGCCCACCACTAAGCAAGAAAGGCCACTCACTCAGGTTTTTTATTACCTGAAGCACCCCACCCATCGATCTGTGCAATGCAAAATACGTTTAATTCTGCTTTTTGATATTTCTGATCTAAAGCCAAATTGGCATTTGTCAGAGAAGCCTAGTCTTGTGAAACAAAGCATGTTGGCTTTTAGTAGTTCTCTATAGTAAGAGTATGAGCACTCTCATTTCTTTTGTTAAATGGATACAAAGAGAGCTAGGGAAGATGACGTTAGATTTCTGATTAGTGATCACTAGGAATAAACTATAGGAGCTTTATTGATTGAACCAGAGCATCTGAGTGAGGTCCTTCCCTAGTTTACAAATATGTGACTCTGTTACAGGGGAAAATGTTCACCTTGGTTCTGGTGATGGGCAACCCAAAGACTCTGGGCCCCTTCCTCAAGTAGAGAAGAAACTCAAGTGTACAGTTGAAGGCTGTGACCGGACATTTGTGTGGCCAGCTCATTTCAAGTACCACCTCAAAACGCATCGGTGAGCAAATCTAAGATCCATACATGGAACTCAAGAACTTTGATGCTTTCTGAGGAACCTGTCCCCTGAGTTGACAAATTAAAAGAAAGCAAAGGCTCCAGCTTATTTCTGGTTAAGATGTCTTGTTCTTTAATGGAAAGATTTGCATTGTCTCATTTACCTCATTCTTGACAAATATTTAATAGGATATTTGGTATCTAAATGTCTTAGAACAAGAGTTCTCAAATCTCATTATAAAACATAGTCTCTTGGAGAACTTAATAAAAATGATACATAAGCCTGGGCCCCACCTTAAACCTGTGAAGTCAGTATTTCAAGTGGTGGAGCCTGATCATCTGTGTTTTTAACAAACTCTTCAGGTAGCTCTGATATATCCAGGTTTGGGATATAATGTCTGCCTTGAGAATGAATAGGAGCTTTGACTTGTCCTCTCTAAACAATGAGTATTTTCAGGTATTGTTGCTTATGTGATTATTTTTGCAGAAATGACCGCTCCTTCATCTGCCCTGCAGAAGGTTGTGGGAAAAGCTTCTATGTGCTACAGAGGCTGAAGGTGCACATGAGGACCCATAATGGGGAGAAGCCCTTTATGTGCCCCGAGTCTAGTTGTGGTAAGCAGTTCACTACAGCTGGGAACCTGAAGAACCACCTGCGTATCCACACAGGTGTGTACAACCCCAACATTCCTGCTGACAATCTACTGCTTGGCTAAGTGCATCCTTAGAAAAGGCTGTGGGGTGGGGATGGAAGTGAAGGCCTGGGGTTTGTTAGAACACTGAAGATGGTATTTCTTTTTTCCAAAAGCCTCATTCATGGCACTTTTGATTCTCATTCAGTAACATTTATTGAGCTTTTTGCTGGTTGGCAAGAAATAGACAGTGTTAATTCCTGCCTCTAAGAACCTGAAGTGTAGTAAGGGTTATAAGACCTCAGAGAATAGTGATATTGTGATATGGACAAAAAACTGATTTTCAAATATTTCTGAACATTATGCAGGTGTAATTTGAGGCAGTAACATTTATTGAGTCACACAAACTATACAGAGCCTGTTCTGGACACTAAATAGGATAAAGTGGGAGATATAATGTAATGCAGGCAGAAACCCTGGCCTGCTGTCTACGCCCATTGTAACACAAATGGTCAAGCCCAAAAGACTGACTTGATATTCCAGAGAAACCACACAGGAGCCCAGCGACGGTCATGCCTTTATCACTTACTCATACACAGAACCTAGTGGTGGCAGGCTGGGGGAACTCTGCCCTTATCACTTACAGAACCCAGTGGCAGCTGGCGGAGGGTTGCTCTGCCTACTGCTCCACACCCTACTCCGCATGACTTAACACGGTCAGCCTTTATAAGGTTACAAACAGTGGGACACAAGGGTTACTAGTTAACAATTACCAGACCCCCTAATTATTATCGCAGGTGTTCCTTCGATGCTTATATACAAACCCCCTGTTTATGAGGGTCAGGTGGCTGGCCAGACCAACCCATCCTCCTTTCAGGGCCTCGGGTTCACAGAAAGGGCATTCCACCTTCACCCACCCTACATATAATCCCTGACTTTGAGGAGTTTTCTTTCTTGTTAGAGTCTCACAACACGGAAAACAGAAAGGGAACTGACTTATTTCAGGTCAAACAACATGTTAATAACAAAGAAGCAAAATATAGGTTTCCTGACTCTTAGTTTTAAGAGTATAAGGATGACCTTCAAGGGCTTAATCAGGATCTGTAACTATTCTTTTCCACTTTCTTGCCATTTGGTCTCTTCTCTGTTCATTCTTGCATTGACAGCAGGTATTTTAAGACCATTTAAAAAGTGAAGCCCAAAACAAAAAACCAAGACAAAAAAAAAAACTAAACAGAAAAAAATAAAAAAGTGAAGCCCAGTCTATAGCCACAATGTTCCAGGCACATCCCTCTGATTCTTTCTAGATTCTTTCTAGATTGATAGAAGTCCCCCAAACCACTGGATATATTTTAGGGCCGAATACTTGTTCTCAGCTTTTTCTTGAGAATTAATGATTCTTATTTCAAGAAAACAATTTGAATAAAGGAGCAAGAAAACCATCTAGCAGAATAGATAAGGAAAGAAGTAAGAGTTTAGTACTATGACTTACTGTTAAATTCAGTAACCAAAAATTCTTGTGCTGCTCATCAGCTTTATGGCATTTGATAACACTGACCATCTTAAAATGCTTTCTTTTACTTCAAGGTATGATCTGATTTTCTCCTTTTTTGCTCTCCTTTCTAATTCTTACCAGCTTTCTCGTCTGTTAGTCTCTTAATTGTTCACCAATTTCAGAATTTCAGCTTCCTCCCATTTCACTCAGTGTGCTCACAGCAATCTCAGGCCTCAATTTTATCATTTTAATCTGTGCTAGGCATTAACCATATATACATTATCTCATTTAATTTTCAAAACAACTTTATATATTTGTTTATTGATGAAGAAACAGAAGATTAGAGAGGTAAAGTAACTTACCCAACATCACACAGCTAGGAAATGGCAGAGCTTGGATTAGAATTCTGGTCTGATTCTTAAACTCTTCAAAGGATTTTATTTTCAAATATAGACAACTCAGTTTATCTCAGATGTCAAAATTAACCTAAGATCTTTATTAGTAGCAATGATAATAATTAAAGCTGCCGTTTTTGAGAGCTTATTATGTATCAGGCACTATGCTGAATATTTAATTTGCCTTATCTCATTTAATCCTCAAAATAATCATTTGAGATTGGTATTATTCCTATTTATAGGTGAAAATTTGATTCCCTGCAAGGTTAAATAATTTGTTCTTACTACTAAGTGGTTGTGTCAGGATTTGAACTCAGGCCTGACTACAAGGCCCATGTTCTCACCCTTTATGCTGCATTGCCCTTTTTTTTTTTTTTTTTT
>JAQZBX010110168.1:0-10397 GCA_029593785.1 Cabassous unicinctus
AATACTAAAAAACAAAAACAAAACAAACAAAACTCATCACCTCTCAATCTCTCTATGCTCCCCTACCATACACAACTGCTATTCTGTTTCCTTCTCTCTAGTTTATTTGTACTTATATTTTCTAAAAACAGTCTTATATATGCAATAGCACCCATATTTGTATTTTACATGAGGTTTCACTATGTTATACAGTCCCATGTTTTTTTTCTTTAGCTTTCCTTCTAGTAATGTAAATGTCCTTAGGCTTTCCTTTTCAAACAGTCATACCCATATAGTAGCTCTGCTAATCACAAACACCATAATGTGCTTTCACCATTTCTATTCATTTAGAAAGATTTGCAAACAACCTTTTAACAAATTCTGAACAGATTAACCATCAGCTTTCCATTCCCTACCCTCATTCTATTTTCTGGTGGCCTATATTCTAATTATTCACTCCATGAGTTTACACAGTATATTTAGTTCTTCTGGGCATTTACTTAGTAATGGTATTGCTGGGTCACATGGCAAGTCTATATTTAAATTCCTTAGGAACTGCCAAACAGTCCTCCACAGTGGACTATATTCCCACTAACTGTGGGAATATATTCCCACTAACTGTGAATAAGGGCTCCTATCTCTTCACATCTTCTCCAACATTTACATTTTTCCAACTTTTTAATAGTGGTCATTCTAATAGGTGTGAAATGATATCTCATTGTAGTTTTGATTTGCATTTCCTAATCGCTACTGATGTTGAATATTTTTTCATTTATTTCCTTGCCATTTGTATTTCTTCTTTGGACAATTGTATTTTCAAGTGTTTTCCCAATTTTTTAATTGGGTAGTTTGGCCTTTTTATTGTTGAGTTGTATGATCTTTTTTAATATATCATGGATAATAAACCCTTATCAGATGTGGGATTGCCAAATATTTTCCCCCATTGAGTTGGCTGCCTTTTCACCCTTTTGACAAAGTCCCTTGAGGTGAAAAAGTATTGAATTTTGAGGAGGCCCCATTTATCTACTTTTTCTTTTGTTGCTCGTGCTTTGGGTGTAAGGTTTAAGAAACTAATGACTACCACAAGATCTTGAAGATGTTTTCCTATGTTTTCTTCTAGGAATTTTATGGTTGTAGCATTTATATTTATGTCCTTGATCCATTTTGAGTTCATTTTTTTATAAGGTGTGAGACAGGGGTCCTCTTTCTTTCTTTTGGATATGGCTATCCAGTTCTTCTGGCAGCATTTGTTGAAAAGACTGTTCTGGCCCAACTGGATGGGCTTAACAGCATTGTCAAAAATCACTTTAATGTAGATATGAGGGTCTATTTCTGAGTTCTCAGTTTGGTTTCATTAGTCAATCTGTCTGTCTTTATGCCAGTAGCATGCTGTTTATACCACTGCTAAGTAATATGCTTTAAAGTCGGGAAGTGAGAGTCCTCCAATTTCATTCTTTTTTTTTAAGACATTTTTGGCAATTCAGGGCCCCTTACCCTTCCAAATATTTCTGCAAAAAAGGTTGTTGGGATTTTTATTGCAATTGTGTTGAATCTGTAAATCAGTTTGGGTAGAATTGACATCTTAATGAGTTTAGTCTTCTAACATATGAACAAGGAATGTCCTTCCATTTATTTAAGTCTTCTTCAGTTTGTTTTAGCAATGTTTTTAGTTTTCTGATTACAGGTCCTTTATGTCCTTGGTTAAATTTCCTCCTAAATATTCAATGTTTTTAGTTGCTATTATAAATGGAATTTTAAAATAATTTCCTCCTCAGATTGCACATCAGTAGTATATAGAAACGCTATTATTTTTGCATATTAATTTTGTATCCTGCCACTTTTCTGAACTCATCTATTAATTCTAGTGGATTTGTTGTGGGTTTTTCAGGATTTTCTAAATATCAGATCATATCATCAGTGAATAGTGAATGTTTTACTTTTTTTCCTATGTGGGAACCTTTATTTCTTTATCTAGCCTAGTTGCTATAGCTAGAAATTCTAGCACAATATTGAATAATAATGGTGAAAGTGGGCATCCTTGTCTTGTTCCTGATCTCAGTTGGAAAGCTTTCAGTCTTTTACCATTGAGTACAATGCTAGCTGTAGGTTTTACATATATGCAGTTTACCATATTGAGAAAGCTTCTGTCTATTCCCATCTTTTGGAGTGTTTTTTTATCAAGAAAGGATGCTGTATTTTGTCAAATACCTTTTCTGCATCAATCGAGAGGACCATGTGATTTTTCTTCTTCAATTTATCAATGAGGTTTATTACACTAATTGATTTTCTTGTGTTGAACCACCCTTGCATATCTGGGATAAAACCCACTTAATTGTGGTGTATAATTCTTTTAATGTGCTTTTGGATTTTGTTTGCAAGTATTTTGCTGAGGATTTTTGCATCTATATTCATTAGAGATATTGGTCTGTAATTTTCTTTTTTTGTAGTATCTTTATCTTGTTTTGTAGTTAAGATGATGTTGGCTTTATAGAACAAGTTTTGTAGCATTCTTTCCTGTTCAATTTTTTGGAAGTGCTTGAGCAAAATTGGTATTAGATTGTCTTTGAATGATTGGTAGAATTTACCTGCAAAGCCATCTGGTCCTGGGCTTTTCATCTTTGGGAGGTTTTTGATGACTATTTCAATGTCTTCACTTTTGATGGGTTTGTTGAGATCTTCTTTTTCTTCTAGGATCAGTGTAAGTGGTTCATGTGTTTCTAGGAATTTGTTCATCTCGTCTACATTGTCTAGATTTTTGGCATATAGTTGTTCATAGTATCCTCTTATGATCTCTTTTATTTCTGTAGGATCTGTGTCCCCCTCTCATTTCTGATTTTATTTATTTGCATCTTCTCTTTTTTTTTCTTTGTCAGTCTATCTAATGGTTTGTCGATTTTGTTCATCTACTCAAAGAACCAACTTTTGGTTTTGTTGATTCTCACTATTGTTTTTTTGTTTTTTATTTCATTTATTTCTGCTCTGATCTTTACTATTTCTTTCCTTCAGCTTGGTTTGGGATTAGTTTGGTATTCTTTTTCTTGTTCCTCCAGGTGTGCACTTAGATCTTCAATTTTAGCACTTCTTTTTTAATGTAGGCATTGAGGGCCATAAGTTTTCCTCTCAACAATGCCTTTGCATTGTCCCATAGGTTTTGATATGTTGTATTCTCATTTTCATTCGTCTGAAGATATTTGCTGAATATTCTTGCAATCTCTTCATTGACCCACTGATTATTCAAGAGTGTGTGTTTCATCTCCATATGTTTATGAATTTTCCCTTTTTCCATCCATAATTGATTTCCAGCTTCATTCCATTATGATCACAGAAAGTGTTTTGTATAATTTCTATCTTTTTAAACTTATTGAGACTTGTAACCCACCATATTGTCCGTCTTGGAGAAGGATCCATGAGCACTTCAAAAGAAAGTATATCCTGCTGTTTTGGGGTACAATATTCTATAGATGTCTGGTATACCTAGGTCATTTATCATAATGTTCAAGCTCTCTGTTTCTTTATTTATCTTCTATCCAGATCTTCTATCCAATAGTGAGAGTGGTGTATTGAAGTCTTCATCTATTATTGTAGAGATGTCTGTTTCTGCCTTCAGTTTTGCCAGTGTGTGCCTCATGTATCTTGGGGCACTCAGATTAGGTGCATAAATATTTAGTAAAGTTATTTCTTCTTGGTGAATTGTTCCTTTTATTAATATATAATGACCTTCTTCATCCCTTATAACAGTTTTGTATTTAAAATCTATTTTGTCTGATATTAGTATCACTACTCCAGCTCTTTTTAAGTTACTATTTGCATGGAATATCTTTTTCCAACCTTTCACTTTTAACCTGGTTGTGTCCTTATGTCGGAGGTGAGTCTCTTGTAGACAACATATAGATGGCTCATATATTTTATCCATTCTATCTGTCTATATCTTTTGATTGGGCATTTTAAGCCATTGACATTCAATGTTATTACTGTAAAGGCATTACTTACTTCATCCATTTTGTCCTTTGGCTTTCTGTTGTCATATCATACTATTGTGTGTCCTTTCACCCTTTAATTCACCCTTCTTAATAATCTCCATTTCTACATTCTTCTCTAAGTCTCTTGCTTTTTTTTTTTCCTTTTCACTGCAGCATTCCCTTTAGTATCTCTTCTAATTCTGGTCTTTTCATGACATATTCTGTCAGCTTTTGTTTGTCTTGAAGACTTTGAACTCACCCTTATTTCTGAAGGACAGCTTTGCCAGATACAGAATTCTTGCCTGGCAGTTTTTTCTCTTTCAGTAACCTTAAATACATCATACTATTTTCTTCTCTGCTCTATGGTTTCTGATGGGAGGTTGGCACTTAATCTTATAGAGTTTCCCTTGTATGTGATGCTTTGCTTTTCTCTTGCCGCTTTCAGAATCCTCTCTTTATCTCTGATATTTGTCATTCTGAATTGTAGTTGTCTTGTGGTAGGTCTCTTCAGATTTATTCTGTTTGGTTTACATTGTCTTTCCTGGATATTGATATTTATGTCTTTCATAAGGGTAGGGAAGTTTTCAGTCATTTTTTCCTCAAATATTCTTTCTGCCCCTTTTCCATTCTCTTCTCCTTCTAGGACACTGATAATGCAAATGTTTGTGCATTTCGCATTTTTATTTAATTCCCTGAGATCCTGTTCCATTTTTCCAATCTCTACTCTTTCTTTTCTCCTGTCTTTTCTAGTTCAGATGTTCTATCCCTGAAATCACTAATTCTGTCTTCAAGCAATTCAAATCTGCTCTTCTCTGCCTCTAATGTATTTTTAATCTCATCCATCATGTCTTTCATTCCCATAAGGTCTGTTACTTTTCTTTGCAGGCTTTCAAATTGTTCTCTATGCTCACCCAGTGTCTTCTTAATATACTATATCTCTTTAGTCATATTTTCTTTCAATTCCTTTAATTGATTTAGGAAAGTTATATGATTTATCATTAATTAATTGTCTTAAATCCTGTATCTTTTCAGTAAATTTGGTTTATTCCTTTGGCTGGGCCATCTCTTCCTGTTTCTTTGTATGGCTTCTAATTTTTTGCTGATGTCTAGCAAAACTTCAGACTTTACTCTGTCTTTGAATGATTGGTAGACTTTACTTTGATGGCCAATTTCTCTCTCTTGCCTATTGTTATTTTGTTTTCTCAGCTCTACTTTGATATTTCATTTAACTTGTTCTAAGTCTTTAAAATCGCCCAGTTTAAATTATCAAAATCATGCCAGGGACTCATTAATGCGACACAGATTTTCTCCCAGGAGTTAGGATATAGTGTTTGTCCATGCAATTTCCAGTCAGGCCAGCAGATGGCACTTGTCAGTGCACCTTTCCACAAAGATGTTTCAAGCTCTTGTTTTCCTGTGCTTTGTCTGGTCAGGTCTGAGAGTCATAGTGGGCTCTGCTGGCTTAATTCACTGAAGAAAAGCCCCCTAACTTCCCCTCCATTTTCACTTGTAACAGCAGACAGGGAGCAAGATATCTGTTCCCCTCTCAGTCAGTTGCAGTGAATCAGGGGTTTTACCTCAGTTTATTATCTTGAGGGTGCGGTAGGGGAGCCCTTTCTGCCTGCCATGGGGGTTTAGTAAATCACATTTGTAGTTTCAGGTTTTTTGTCTCTATGTCTCTCTCCCTCCTGAGAGTTGTGAAGTACTGTCCTGGTCTGCTGACCCCCAAAGCAGGTCCCTCATACAGCTTTTGGCTCTTTCTCTCTTTTTTTTTTTTTATGAGACAGATGAGCCCTGCCTACCTAATCCAACACCATCTTCCCAAAATTCTGTCTGGAATTAGAATATTTTGATTACTGCTTTGAGGCTGCTTTCTATTACAGTAGCCATGCTTGTGATGTCTTTCATGATTTAGTGCTGCCCCTTGATTTCTGCCAAACTGGGATCTGATCATCCCATAACAGTGAGAGCAGTTACCATAGTAATATCTCACTTATAGAGAAAAACAACCATAGAGCTCTTGAGGAGTGATGAAATTAGTTGTACAATTTATTCCTCATGGTCCTGATGGAAGGTGTATCCTCTGGACATTCCTGGAGTGGGTGAAGAGGTCTTACATGATAAATCCACTCTAACATTTCAATATCTCTAAGCCTTTAGATCCTTCATCTATGTTACACCTGGGTAGTTCTGACATTTTGAACTCAGGCAATATAGGCCACCTTTTGGTCCATGCTCCAGTCAACCACATGAACAAACTGTTGGAGCCCTTTCTAATCTCTTGGGCTACAAAATAGAACCAGAATCTCTGCTTAGTGGGCCCATGTCAAGAAATTCAGCCTGATCTAACTGTGTATTCCTTCCACCATTATCCTGCCCCCCTAATATCCATTCCTATATATATTCTTCTGGTTTTTGTCTGTATAAATTGGAAAACTCATGCAGTTATTTTGGAATGAAGTGCACTTTATACCTCACCTTTTGGAGCCTGTTGGGAGTTCAGTCTAGTTATAGTTCTGGAAGAAAAGAAGGGTGTTAGGGGTGAGTCATGAGAAAAATTACAAGTGTCTTTCAAGGCAGCTACCTCAGGGCATTTAATTGCAGTTTCATCTTGTGAACCAGGAGTAATCTCTTCAGATAGAAGAGTAAGGGCTGTTTCCTCAGAGGAGGTGATTACAGGTTTTTCAGGCACAGTAGTGTTAATCTCATGAGGTGAAGGTTGAATGGCAGATTCCTCAGGGCATACTGGAGGTCTGGTGGCTGATTCCTCAGGGCAGACTATTACAGGATGATCTGGCAAAGACTCAGCAGAATCTTGGGTGTCCCCATTGCCATCATTATCAACCCTTATGTCGCCATTCCAATTATCAGGATCCCATTCCTTTCTAATCAAGGCTATCACTTTAACAGCAGACACCCTGCAAGGCTGGGAATTTAATTTACATTGTAATTCAGCCACTTGCACAGTGAGACTCTGGTTTTCAGAAATCTCAAGTGTGCAGCTATAGAAATTAAGATTTTCTTTCAAGACACATGTAGAAAGTTTCACATTCTTCATATGGCACTTAATTTAGGAATTTGAAGCATCAAGCTCATCCCTTTCTTTTACAACTGTGTCCAGCATGTTTAAGGACAATCAGCCAATCATTATATATTTTATTTCTACAAAACTCTTTTAAGATGTCAAAAACACACACTGTCACCTAGAGCCTTGCTTCTTATAAGCATTTTAGTAGCCATATTCAGTGATGATATTTTGCATATCTTCATTGCCAACTTACACTATGAACTGTCAGTGTCATCTTGATTGTTGGAAATAGAGTCATTAGTGCTTTTGAATCTAATCAGATTAGAGAACCGTTTCTAAAACTCCAAAACCAATTCAGAAATATCATCCAGTTTCTGTTTCTCAGGAACCATTCCCTGTACCAAGGCTGTATTAGTCACGGTTCTCTAGGGAAACAGAACTGACAGGAGATATATATATAATGAATTTTGTAAGAATTTTCTCATGCCACTATAGGGATGGACAAGTCCAAATTCCATAGAGAAAGCCACAAGCTGAGAACTCTGAAGAAGGTTTTTGATGAATTCCTCAGGAGAAGCTGGCTGGCTGATGTAGAGATGGAAATTCTTTCTTCTGATGGCTGAAATTATCATCTTTCATTATCAAACCTTCAACGGATTGGATGAGACTTCTTTCATTGTTGAAAACAATCTCCTCAACTGCTTTTAGATGTTATCAGCCAAGATGCAGTCAACTTACTGATGGTTTAATTCCACAAAATTTCCTCACAATAACAATCAGGCCAGCTTGCTTGACTAGACACCTGGACTGCATAACCTGACCAAGTTGACACATGAACTTAACCATAACCAAATAAAAGTATAAAACAAGCAATAATGGGATTTTAAGAACTTCAACATCTCAAAGAAAAGAAAAGTACTCTAATCATATGCTTTGCTTTTCCAATGGAGGAAAGACCCTCCCAATAATTCCTCATAACACATAAGAGACCATTCTATTATTTAATTTGGCAAGTGAAAACTAAAGATAACTATACACCAGAACAAGAAACCAACAAGTCTATGAGAATTAGCTACTCTTAAGAGATGATAGCTCAGGTCTGGAATCGGGTCTTTCTCAGGGCTGCCTCTGAGCAGTTCTTGGTTCATGTTTGGGCTCTTCTAGGTAAGATCCAGCTTGTATACTACTCCTGGGTGTGTTCTGAGCATCTCTATAAACCACAGTTCAGGATCACTGCCACCAGGACTTTTGAGAAAGGCAGAAAAATTTTGTTCTTCCTTACCCTGCTTTGTGAGTACTTCTGAAAATATAATTTTCCCTCATACAACTGACAGTGAAATGCACACTACTTTTGGGCTAACTCCAGTGCCAGTCACAATGCATGGTCCTATAAAACTTTCAGAAGAACAGTTAAATTAGATCAAAATACAGTTGTCAGTAATAAACACTTCCTGGTTTATAGACTTTTAAATGGTATTATGTGGCAAGGGATATCTTTCTTGTAGCCCTCAATGATTCGGGGATGGCATAGAATAATCTTAATCAACTCAGAAATAACTACCATTTCTGTCCAAGATCGAAAGATATGTAGTTTTACCTGCCTAAATAGAACATTTGATTTCCCAGTTGAAATTTGTTGCCATGTTGAAATAATAGAGCTAGGGCTTTATATTTGTGTGAAAATTGACATTTTGATAATATTGTATCTTCCAATCCATATATCTCCCTACCCACCTCTTTAGATCAGGGGTTCTTAACCTTATTTTTTCCATGGAACCCTTTGCCAGTCAGGTGAAAACCATGGACCCTTTACTAAGTCCACACTATACTGTGTATTATTTAATAAATATATCACATCTGCACTAACACGTCCCCATAAGAATAATGTTTTTTGAATTTCAATTCAAGCTCACAGACCCCTGGTTAAGAACCCCTGTTCTAGATCTTTAGTGTTCACAGCAATATTTTTGGTATATTGTAAGAGGTTGTGCCCATCTTTTATTCTACTCCTAGGCATTTTGTAAGTTGTAAATCACATTTTTTCAATGTAAACAATTTTCTATATTGTATATGTCTCCTATATTCTTTTCATTAATTTTTTTCTATTACCTTTAATATTTCCCACCTTCTACATTTTTGGAGGTTTACTTTGCTGTTCCCTTTCTAAATTCTGTAAATGGATAATTGATAATAGATTTTTAGACTTTCATTTTTACTAATACATGTATTTATGGCTATAAACTTCTCACGAGTTTGGCTATAACAAAATTTAACTATAAATAAGTACAGCTACTAATGTCTCACATGTTTTGGCATGCAGTATTTTCATTATTGTTCATTTTTTTAAATTTCCAATTTGATTCCTTTGATCCATGAGTTATTTAGAATAAATAGCTATAGAATAAACACCTGGCTTATTTTTCTTTTTTCTTTTTTTACTAATATACAGTTTACTTGTATTGGCTTGGTATTAGGGTTTAGTATATTATGGTGTATGAATTTTTCATTAGACTTTTCTTTTCATAATCTATTGGCTGTTCTCATAAAGGCATTGTAATAACCACTTTAACAACCTTTTTAGTTTCATGGGGATTTTGTTTGAAACTGCAAATAGAACTATGAATTAATTTAGGAATGATTGACCACTTTATAGTATTTAGTATAATACTTCCATCCAGGAACATGATATTTATTCCTTGGATCTTGTTATCAGCTATGAATTTTTGTAACCTTTGTAACCTTGGTAACCTTACATTTAGTGACCCACTCTCTGCAACCTGCACATCTCTAAACTCATTCAGCCTTTTACATATTCTTCAGTCACATTGAGACTCCATTCTCATGACCACTCTATACTTTCTACCTATTGATCCTCCCTGTGTTTCATCTCTATTTTGACCTAGTTTTGACTGTGTAGTGCATCACCTTAACCACTGTCTTTCCTCAATTCCTTTTTCTCTGTCCTGAATCACTTACATGTTTTCTTTCTCTGCCAATAGTAACTATGGATGAAAGCAAGTAACCACATAGATTGATGCCAATAGTGTTAATGTTTCTATATTGTACTTTAATCTCTTGCATCCATTCTAATACTGACTATCCTCTACTTCCCCCAAATCTATCTTGACTACATCTACTCCAACTTCCAGCAGCTAAGTTAGTTTCCCTCTTAAACCACAGAAAATATGGAAACCATCAGGTGTGAAGTTTACCAATCTCTTGTCACCAAATCTATAACCATACTAGTATGTGTACATACCCTCTTCTCTTCTTTCCTATATCACATCTCTTATAAAGGTGACTCCTTCTGCTTGTGCTTGGGATTCCATTGTTTCCTGCCTCCATCTATCCATTATCCATATTTTCATATTTCCCTCTCTTTACTCGTGCTTTCCCTTGCTCATTTAAAAAGCATAAGTATCTCCCATTAA
>JAQZBX010110169.1:0-10397 GCA_029593785.1 Cabassous unicinctus
ACCTCCTTAAAAAAAAAAAAATGATAGGAGAAGCTATACCGGCGACGCATTTGGAAAAAGACCTTTACCAAAAGGGGAAAACATTAAATATAAAAGAGTTATTACAGCTAAGAGATTTCAAAGTGAGTTGGGAGGTCACTCCAGAGGTAACGCTTATACAGGTCTCAGGCAGATCTCACTAACTGCCACAGTAAACAAAGCCTCAAACAGTGGTGCTTCTGAGGGCTCTAGAGACATCTGGACACTACAGACAAGACACACAGCCCCATGAAATCAGCACCCATTGGTGGGCCTTACTTTGAAATATATGTTAACCTATTTCCCCAATGTAAAAGAATTAGACTCATTTATAATTTCCCTACACATGATTCTTCTACCCCTTTCATTTGAACCTATAATTAGCACTATTCTCATTAAAAATATGTCTCAGAGACTTAAATCTCTGGTCTGTTGATATGCTGGTTAAGCCCTGAATCTCAGCAGAGTTGAGGCTAACACATACTTTCCAGTTCATCAGCCTCACCCAGGACAACTAACAAAATGATGATGATGGACAATGCCCATCCCAAAAAGTACAGAGTATATACAACTGCAAGCGAAACAGTTCCTTCCATCTGCCCCATAAGATCTAAGCCCCCTCTCAATCTGAAGCACAGCTGGCATCACCATCCCAAAATCCTCAAGACTGAGGAATGAACAATATAAGGGGGAAGGCAATCATGGACCAAAGTAGACTTGTTATTGTGGTAACGGAAGAACATGTAATACTAATATAAAGATACTAGCCACCAGAGGTTCTGAGGAGAGGTGGAGGGAAGAATAGGTGGAACATAGGCTATTTTTAGGGCATTAGAATTGTTCTGTGTGATAATTGCAATGACGGATACAGGCCATTATACATTTTGTCAAAACCTATAAAATTGTACAGTGCAAAGTATAAATAAACCATAATGTAAACTACAGACCATGGTTAGTAGCGATGCTTCAATATTTTTTCATCACTTGTAACAAATGTACCACACGAATGTAAGATGTTATTAATAGGGGAAAATATGAGAGGGGAAGGGGGTGGGGTATATGGAAATCCCCACTATTTTTGACTTAACTTTTCTGAAATCTAAAACTTCTTTAAAAATGAGTTAAAAAATAAAAATGATAGTAAAAGCTTGTGGCACACTTTCTGGCTACTCCCCCACCCCCTCCCTGGTGTGGTATGGAGCCAGCCTGTGCTCCCATATGGGTCCTTGGCTCTGTTCTGGAGGGAGCAGAGGAACCCCTATGTGCATACTGGGATGCCTGCATCCTGCAAGTCAGTACCTGGTGGCAGCCTGAAAGACTGAACCAGGACATGCGCCTCTGGCTCACCCTCCCAGAACTTGCCCTGGAGGGAGAAGCAGTTTGCAAACAGCTAAAGCTATGCAAGAAACAATTAAGTCAAAGTGGCATGGGGCAAAGGATTACCAGCTTTGATATATTCAACAGAGCACCTAGGAGGGGGAAAGAAGTCTATTTCACAGGTAGTAGATGGGACATTTGGATTCCTGTAAATGAGGAAGTCCTAAGACCAGGAGCAATCAGAGCCAAGGACAAGACTCAGGCTCAGAAAAGAGAGAAAACACCCTGCACTTCACTTTCACTTTGGGCCAGTCTAGATAGGAGGGCTAATCTCTGAAGGAGAACACTAGCCAAAGAAAAGCCAATTTGCAAAAACCTTGAAAGGTGTTTTTTGCATTTGTTTGTTTGTTTTTGTTAGCTCCTGGCAATCAAGGAAATCTCTTGATTATCACTAAATTTGGATACAAACTTAAGGAACAAACAGCTCAGAGACTAAATCCCAGAGCTAACACATTAAAATACTAAAATGTACAGTGTGAAACAAAAGATTACAAGACAAACAAACAGGAAATGATGGCCCATCCAAAGAAACAAGATAAAATTAAGACATCATCAAATAAGACGAGACTTTGGGCATACTGAACATAGACTTTAAAATAATCTTTCAAAAAAAGTATCTTAAATATGCTCAAGTAGATAAAGGAAAACATGGATAAAGTAAAGGATATAAGGAAAAAGCTGAATAAATACTATGACAATCTCAATAAAAAGAAAGAAATTATTTTTTGTCTTTATTATTTTTCTTTTGTTTAGAAATTAGAATAAAAAAAGGATCCAAACAGAAACACTGGAATTAAAGACCACAATAAGTGAAATGAAAATTCCCTAGAGAGTTTCAACAGCAGATCAGAACTGGAAGAAGAAAGAATCAGTGAACTTGAAGATAATTGAAATGATTTAGGTTGAGGAGCAGAAAGAAAAAAGAATGGAAAAAAAAAAAAAAAAGAAAAGTAAACAGAGCCTAAGATACCTGTGGTACACAAACAAACATAACAATATACGGTTTTTGGGAGTCCCAGATGAAGAAGGAGAAAAAGGAGCAGAAGGAATAATCAAAGAAACAATGGTAGAAAAGTTTCCAAATTTAATGAAAGACATGTATATGTCCATTCAAGAAGCCCAATGAACTGCAAAGAGTATAAACTGGAAGAGAACCACACCCAGACAAAAAGTAGTCAAACTGTCAAATGCCAAAGACAAGGAGAGAGTGCTAAAGGCTACCAGAGAAAAAAACCTGTTTATTTTAAAAGGAAGCCTGATAAAAGTAAAGTGCCAATTTTTCATCAGAAACCATGGTGGCAAGATGACATTAGGATGAAATATTTAAAGTGCTGAAAGAAAACAATTACCAACCAAGAATATTATATGTGGCAAGACTGTCTTTTAAAAATGAGGGTGAGAGTGACATTATCAACATGGCAATGTAAGACATCCCCTGAAAAAAATCTCCCCAGAGAGTCAGTGAATAAAAGGATAAACCCCACATACTTAGAACTCTGCGGGTTGGTAAAGACTAGAGAAATACCCCATAAATTCTGAATCAAAGCAAAAGGAAAATATAAGGTAAGAAATTTCTATCCCAGACGGCCAGCCTACTCCTTCTCCCTCACTCAGTCCCATGCAGCTTGTGAGTAGCAGATCCTTCTGCTTCCCACCAAGGAGAGCAGGGTTAGAACCCCACACATATACAGGCACAGGAACCAAAGTCCACAGGGACCCAGGGTGGAACACTAACCTCTGAGGAGTGCTGCATACAAAAGGGTTGCCAGGAGAAAAGAGAGAGAGAGAGAGAGAGACAGACCATGGTAAAACTGTGGCTAGATAGTGCTGCACTCATTCAGTCCAGTTTCTGTTGACTGGACCACCTAAACACAAAATGGACTTTATTCTAGAGTTACCCACCTTTCTGGATTGACCCCATCTGGCACCCTGGGGCAGGATAGCCTAGTGGGGAAGAAATTGGAGGCAGGAAAGCCTCACAGAGAAATAAAGGGGTTAAACTGAACTGCTGTTAGACAGGTTATAGAAGTGAAAGGGATAAGGAAAACAGGGCAGTTAGGGAGAGAATTTAAACAAATCATAGGAGCTGGGGAGAAAATTCTGCACAAAAACAGATCAAAGTTCCTGGAGAAGGAACAGAGGAAAGGAAATTTTCTCCTGGAGGTGAAACAATTACACAAAAAGTGCAATCTTAAAAATATTACTGCATATGTAGGGCAAGAATCAGGATGAAGAATATCTGAGAAAAAAGGATCAATTAAACACAGGCTATTCTAAAGGACAAGAATAAGTTGGGCCAAGGGTCAAAGAAGAGCCTTAACTCAAAGCCATTCAGTAACAAAGCCCTAAACAGGGAAAAACTGACCTTCAGAGTTAACTCATCGAAAGTAAATAAATAAATGAATGAATGAATTTACTCATTAAGATCATCAGATGCCTACACATAAGAAAAAATTACAAGCCATACTAAGAAACAGGAAGATATGGCTCAGTCAAGGGAATGAATTAAAACTTCAGAGGAGACACAGAATTTGGAACAATTAATCAAAGTTTAAACAAATCTCCTAAATCAATTCAAGGAGATGAAGGAAAATATGCATAAAGAGATAAAGGATATTAAGAAGATAATCTATGAGCATAAAGAAGAACTTAAAGTATAAAAAGGAACATAACAGAAATTATAGAGATGAGAGGCACAATAGCAGAGATTAAAAACACACTAGACTAGGGGTTTTTAACCAGGGACCACAGATCCCCAAGGGGTCCATGGAAAGATTTCAGGGGGTCTGTGAACTTGAATGAAAAAAATCAATTAATTACCTTTATTTTCTCTGACCTCTAACTGAAATCTAGCATTTCCTTCACTTATGAATGTATGCAATAAATAAATCACAGTAGTATTCATTTCACCTGATTGGCAAAGGGGTCCATGGAACAAAATGGGTTAAGAACCCCTGCACTAGAAGCATACAACAGCATGTTAAACAACAGAAGAAAAGATCAGCAAACTAGAAGACAAGACAATCGAAACCATACAGTCAAAAGGACAGAGAAAATAATACAAAAAAATTGAGCAATGTGTCAGGGATTTGAGTGACAACATGAAGCACACATATATATGTGTCATGGGTGACCCAGAAAAAGAAAAAAAGAAAAGGGACGGAAAGAATATTTGAGGATATAATGGCCAAAAATTTCCCAATTCTTATGAAAAACATAAATATACATGCCCAAGAAGAACAACATACTCCAAAGAGAATAAATCCTAATAGACCTACTCCGAGACATATACTAATGAGAATGTCAAATAACAAAGATAAAGAGAGAATTCTGAAAGCAGCAAGAGAAAAGCGATTCATCACATACAAGGGATCCTCAAAAGACTAAGTGTCGATTTCTCATCAGAAACCATGGAAGCAAGAAGGCAGTGGCATAATACATTTAAGGCACTGAAAGAGAAATGCTGCCAAAAAAAAACTTAAGGGATAGGGGAGCAGATGTAGCTTAGTGGTTGAGCACCTGCTTCCCATATACAAGGTCCTGGGTTCAATCCCCGGTACCTCCTAAAAAAAATTAAAAGATGCAGTAAAGACAGTGTTGAGAGGGAAATTTATAGCCTTATTGCTTACATTAAAAAAGAAGAGAAACTTCTGGAAAGACAGTGGATAAGAGAGATGCAGGACTCATTTTTCTCCCAGAAAAATAGCTAGAGGACAGGCAGAAACAGCCTAGGGAAAAAACATTCTAGGGTTTAGGACACCAGCGGAAGGCTGGACACCATCCAGAAAAGAGAGAGGCACAGAAAAAGAATCTCAATGGAAAAACTGTGAGTAGAAGCTGCAGCTGTAGCAGCTGATGCCAGCCCCCACTGAGCAGACAACTCTGAATTCTCAGGCCTCTGGCCAGCAGCTACAGACATAGGGAGCTATATGATCCCAGGAGAGAGAGGGACACAGCCTAAGGCTGATTCAGCTTTTAGCCAACAAATTTGATCAGGTGTGTCCCACAAGTACTTCCAGGCCAGGTGAGGTAGAGCCAATTTTGCCCTGGAAACTGGCAGGGGACTAAAGAGATCCAACCCTCTCAATCACCCTCCCTACTGACCAAGACTGGGTGTCGAGGACGCAGAGGGAATGGAATTATTTCGTACTGAGGAAAAGAATCTTCCAGCAAAGGTTGGAGAACTGCCTCTGAGAAAGTTTGAATTGCAGGGCTCTGAATTGCCTTGAGGCAGGATCCTCTGTCACATGTTTGCTGTTGGTACTGCAGCAAACACACACCAACCTGGCTTTTGAAGAGGGCTGTTGAACAGAGGGCTGGTCAACAGAGGGCTGTTGAAGAGTGCCACCTGCTGGCAGACCAAGGAAGTACACTACAGGAAACAAAGTAAGCGAGAGAGGCTTTTTCCGGCCTTTACAGTCTCCCTCTCCAAGGCCCATGGAAGCAGGTCTGCAACCCATTTCTGGATCCACAACCCAGATTTGAGCACTAATAGGGACAATCCTAAAGACGTAGAACAGGTTGAACCAAGAATCAAAGCACAGCAGTAACACACAGTGTCCCACAACTAAATCCCTACGAAAGAGAGAGAGATGGAGCATCTGAGTAAACTCACCATCATAATCACATGCCTAGACGTCAGCAAAAAATTATAAACCATACTAAGAAAGTGGAAGAAATGGCCCAAACAAAGGAACATATCAAAGCCCCAGAAGAGACACAGGATTTGAGATAATTAATCAATAAGAGGCACACAAACTTCCAAAATCAAATTAATGAGTTGAAAAACAATAGGGCTAAAGAGATAAGAGACATCAAGAAAACACTGAGCAAGCACAAAGAAGAACTGGAAATCCTGAATAGAAAATTAACAGAGCTCAGGGGAATGAAAGATATGATAGGTGAAATAAAAAACACATTAAAGGACAGTAGATGTAGCTCAAGGGGTTGAGCACCTGCTTCCCATGTATGAAGTGCCAGGTTCGAACTCCGGTACCTCCTAAAAACAAATGAAAAAACCTACTCTCATTGGGGAGTGGATGTAGGTCAGTGGTAAAGTGCCTGCTTGCCATGTATGTGGTCCTGGATTCAATCCCCAATACCTCCTAAAACGAAAAACAAACAAACAAACAAACAAAATCCATAGAGGCATACAACAGCAGACTCGAAATGACAGAAAAAAGAATAATTGACACAGAGAACAGAACGGTGGAAATTGAAGAGAGAAAAGAATGGAAAAAAAGCAGGGGCTCAGGGAATAGAATGATAACATGAAATGCAACAACATACGTGCCAAAAGAGTTCCAGAAGGAGAAGAGAAGGGTAACGGGGCAGAAAGAGTATCTGAGGAAATAACAGCTGAAAACTTCCCAACTCTCACGAAAGAAATGAACTTACATATCGAAGAAGCGCAGCATGCCCCAATCAGAATAAATGCGAAGAGACCTACTCCAAGACACATACTACTCAGAATGTCAAATGTCAAAGATAAAAAGAAAAATTCTGAAAGCAGCAAGGGAGAAGCAAACAATCACATACAAGGGACTTAGTGTGGATTTCTCATCAGAAACCATGGAGGTGAGAAGACAGTGGTATGATACAATTAGGATACTGAAAGAGAAAACTGCCAGTCAAGAATTCTTTATCCAGCAAAACTGTCCTTCAAATATGAAGGTGAGTTTAAAATACTGACAAACATCTTAATTGATAAAAAAGAATTAAGTTTTGCAGGCAATATTAAAAGAAATCAATAAAACCAAAATTGACAACCCCCTAGCTAGATTAACAAATAATTAAAATCAGAAGTTACGACTGACCCCACAGAAATAAAAAGGATCATAAGAGGATATGATGAGAATCTGTATACCAACAAACTAGACAACCTAAATGAAATGGACAAATTTCTAAAAATGCACGAACAACCTACAATGATGCTACAAGAAATACAAGAACTTAACAAACCAATCACACTTAAAAGATTGAATCAATCATCAAAAATCTCCCAACAAAGAAAAGTCCAGGACCAGATGAACTGTACACCTAGAATTCTTCACAGGTGAATTCTACTAAGTATTTTGAGAAAAATAAACACCAATCCTGTTTAAACTCTTCCAAAAAATTGAAGAGGAGGGAAAATTACCCAATACATTTTATGAAGCCAACATCACCCTAATACCAAAGCCAGATAAAGACACTACAAGAAAAGAAAATTACAGCTATCGCTAATGAACATAGATACAAATATTCTCAACAAAATACTTGCAAATAGAATCTAAAAGCACATCAAGACCAAGTGGAATTTATTCCTGGTATGTAAGGGTGGTTCAACATAAGAAAATCAATTAACATAATATATCACATTAACAAACTGAAGGAAAAAAACAACATAATGATCTTGATTGATGCAAAAAAGACATTCAATAAAATCCATTATCCTTTCTTGATAAAAACACTTCAAAAGATAGGACAAAAAGGAAAATTCCTCAATATGATAAAGGCATACATGAAAAATCCACAGCCAACATCATACTCAATGGGGAAAGGTTGAAAGCTTTCCCAAAGGAGGCCTACTGTCACCATTGTTCTTCAACATTGTGCTAGAAGTTCTAGCTAGAGCAATTAGACAGGAAAAAGAAATAAAAGGCATCCAAATAGGAAAAAAGGAAGTAAAACTCTCACTAATCATGGATGACATGATCCTATATTTAGAAAACTGAAATATCTACAACAAAACTACTTGAGCCAATAAAGGATTTCAGCAAAGTGGCAGGATACAAGATCAACACACAAAAATCAGTAATGTTTCTGTACATTGAACAATCTGAGGAGGAAATCTGGGAAAAAATTCCATTTACAATAGCAACAAAAAGACTCAAATACTTAGAAATCAATTTAACCAAAGATATATAGGACCTATATGTAGAAAACTACAAAACAATGCTAAAAGAAATCAATGAAGAACTAAACAAATAGAAAGACATTCCGTGTTCATGGATTGGAAGACTAAATATTGTGAAGATGTCAATCCTACCTATATTAGTCAGCCAAAGGGGTGCTGATGCAAAGTACCAGAAATCTGTTGGCTTTTATAAAGGGTATTTATTTGGGGTAAAAGCTTACAGTTACAAGGTCCTAAAGAGTCCAACTCAAGATTGCTTTCTCACCAGAAACAGTTGCCACATGTTGAAGCAAGATGGTCGCTGATCTCTGCTAGGGTAAGCCTTCCCCTCTGGGTTTCGTATCTCTTGCCTGTAGGATGGCACAGGGCTTGTCTCTCAGGGCATAGGGCTCGTTTCTTTCCGGTCTTTCTGTATCAGTCTCTCTTCCCAAGGTCAGCTGCAAACTATGAGGCAAATGGCTCATCTCTTCCCAGGGCCCCAAGATCAAAATATGACAGAGCTCTCTCCTCTTGAGTGAGTGTCCATTTATATCAGCCCACCAAGGGGGTGGGGATTCAACCTGAGTTATGCCTTACTGAGGTAGCCTAATCAGAAGCCCTAAATGGATTTTATCAAGTAAACATAATCAGAGTCCCCTCATTGAATTTAATACAATCAAAGGGTATCATACCCAGAGGAAGAGATTAGTTTACAAACATAATCTTTCTCTTTTGGGGATCATAAATAATCTCAAACTGTCACACTACCCAAACTGGTTTATAGATTCAATGCAATACCAATCAAAATTCCAACAGCCTACTTTACAGAAACAGAAAAAGCAATTACCAAATTTTTTTGGAAGGGAAAGTACACCTGAATAGCCAAAAGGATTCTAAAAAAGAAGAGCGATGTGGGAACACTTTCACTGTCTAACACTGAAACACGCTACAAAGCTACAGTGCTCATAACAGCATGGTACTGGCATAAAGATAGACACATCGATCAGTGGAATAGAATTGAAAGTCCAGAAATAAATCCTCACCTCTAAGGCCAACTGGTTTTTGACAATCTTACCAAGTCCATGTTAACAGGACAAAATAGTCTCTTCAACAAATGGTGCTGGGAGAACTGGATATCCATAATCAAAAGAATGAAAGAGGACCTCTATCTCACTCCCTATACAAGAATCAATTCACAATGGATCAAAGACCTAAATATAAAAGCCAGGACCATAAAACTACTAGAAGAAAATATAAGGAAACATCTTAAAGACCTTGTGGTAGGTGGTGGTTTCTTGGACCTTGTATCCAAAGCATGAGCAACAAAAGAAAAAATAAATGGGACCTCCTCAAAATTAAACACTTCTGCACCTCAAAGTACTCTGTCAAAAGTGTGAAAAGGGGAAGCGGGTGTGGCTCAGTGGATAGAGCCCCCATTTACCATATGGGAGGCCCGGGTTCGCGTCCCGAGGTCTCCTTGTGAGGGCACGCCGGCCTGAGTGGTGCGGTGGGCTGATGCAGCAACCTCACGGCAGGAAGCGGGTGTGGCGCAATGGATAGAGCACCCGTTTACCATATGAGAGGCCCCAGGTTCACTTCCCGGCGCCTCCTTGTGAGGGCAGGCCGGCTCGCGCGGCGCCGTGGGCTGATGCGGCAAGACCTCACAGCAAGGGGGAGATAAGCAGACACAGAGAAGACACGCAGCGAATGGACACAGCAGCACACAGCAGCACAAGCAGCAAGGGGGGGATAAATAAAATAAAATAAATAAATCTTTAAAAAAAAAAAAAGAAGTGTGAAAAAGACAGCCAACTCAATGGAGAAAATATTTGGAAATCATATATCCAGTAAGGGTTTAATATCCATGATATATAGAGATGCTACAACTCAACAGCAAAAAGACAAACAACCCGATTAAAAAATGGGCAGAGGGGAAGCGGGTGTGGCTCAGTGGATAGAGCCCCCGTTTACCATATGGGAGGCCCGGGTTCGCGCCCCGAGGCCTCCTTGTGAGGGCACGCCGGCCTGAGCGGTGCGGTGGGCTGATGCAGCAACCTCACGGCAGGAAGCGGCTGTGGCGCAATGGATAGCGCACCCGTTTACCATATGAGAGGCCCCGGGTTCG
>JAQZBX010110170.1:0-10397 GCA_029593785.1 Cabassous unicinctus
AACATTTATTAAATTTAGCAATATCTAACATCACATATATACACATTATGAAAAATAAAACTGCAAAAAGTATGAAGTAATGTGAGGCGGAGACTTCAGCTTCAAAAAACTTAAGCCAGCAAAGTGATTTTATGTGTATCTATTTATTGATTGCTAGAAATACAGCCTATTGAGAATACATGACATGCATTTTGGGGGATAAATAACTATAACTGAAATGAAGCCATTCAGTAAGTCTGCTGTGAGTTAATAAGGTAGCATAGATTAGATCTGAAGACATGGTGGGGACAACTCAAACAGCCACTGACAGTTGGTTTTATGTTACTTTTCTATTCAGGTTTTCAAATTCTTTTTTGTATTCAGCATCTTCTCTTTTTTAAAAAAAGATTTATTTTACTTATTTCTCCCCCACCCCCACTCCCCGTTGTTTGTGCTCATTGTCTGCTCTCTGTTTGTTGTGTGCTCTCTGTCTGCTTGTCTTCTTTTTAGGAGGTACCAAGAACTGAACCCGGGACCTCCCGTGTGGTAGGTGGGCACCCAACTGCTTGAGCCACATCCACTTCCCTGCTCAGTGTCTTCTTTATGTCCTTTTTTTCTTTAGTCATACTGTCTTTCATCTTATGAATATATTAGGAATTTGTGTGCATATTGTTAATTAGTTCTCTCAAATCCTATGTCTCTTTTGGGGCTTTGATATATTCCTTTTCTTGAGCCATTTCTTCCATTTTCTTAGTATGGCTTATAATTTTTTGCTGATGTCTAGGCACCTGATTAGAATGGTCAGTTTGCTCAGATGCTCAATTTCTCTTTCTTTTGTAGGGATTTAATGGAGGGAGACTGTGTGTTACTGCAGTTCCTTGATTCTTGCTTTAACCTGATTTGGGTCTTTAGCATTGTCCCTGTTTGTTACTCAGATATGGGCCCTGGACCCAGTAATGGGTTGCAGCTGTGCTTCCAAGGGTCTTGAGGGGGAGATTGTAAAGGCTAGAAAAAAGCCTCACTTACTTTTAATTTCCTCATGTGCACTTCCTTTGTTGGCCAGTAGATGGTGCTCTTTGGAAGCCCTCTCAGTTCAAAGCTTGGTCAGAGTGTGTTGGCTGCAACACCGGCTGGATCAATGTGATAGAGGATCCTTCCTGGAGGCCCAGAGCCTCATAATTCAAACTTTCTCAGAGGCAGTTCTCCAACCTTTGCTGGCAGCCCCCTCCCTTTTTCTGGGTAGGGAATAATTCCATTCCCCTCTGCGTCTTCAACAACCAGTCCAGGTCAGTAGAGAGGGAGATTGAGAGCATTGGATCTCTTTAGTCCCTTTCCAACTCTCAAGGCAAACAATGGCATTACCTCACTTGACTTGGATGGGCTTGTGGGGCACAGCTGACCAAATTTATGGGTCAAAAACTGTCAGCCTTAGGCTGTGTCCCTTTCTCTCCCCTTTCCTGGGGAGGTGGATCCCTAGGACCCCCTTTGTCCATAGCTGCTGACCCCAAGGCCTGAGAATTCACAAGTGTCTATAGGGTGGGGCAGGATGCTGGCAGTTGTATCTGAGGCTTTGAACTCACAGTTTTGCCATCGCGATTCTTTTCCTTTGTCCCTCCCTCTTCTGGGCATTGTCCAGTCTTCCCCTGGTGTCCTAAACCCTAGAAGATTTTTTTCCCGGGCCTTTTCTGCCTGTCCTCTAGCAATTTTGAGGGGAGAGAGGAGTCTCGTGTCTTTCTAGTTCACCATCTTTCTGGAGATCTGATTACTGTCTTTTTTCTTTTATGGCAACATCATCTTCCCACTATTTCCTATTTGAACCTATTCACCAAGATTCTTCTGGCCTTGTTCCTCATCTCTCTTTTCAGTTTCCCCCCAATGTCTATCTATTCCAGTGTTTTCAAATCCTTCCTCATTGTGGATGTCTCCCATATCTGCATTTAAGTCCAGCCTTCCTCCTGAGGTCCTGTCTTCCATTTCTACCAGACTTTCCAATTGTACCTCAAGCCCAAGAGGAAGAAAAAGGAACTCATTTTTGTCTGTATCACAAACTAGGTCCCTACCCCCCCATATTCTATTTTTACCTATTCTTGGCACTATGATTGTAGTAGTCACCCAAGCTTGAAACTTTTATGTGATAATTAAGTCGTCTTTTTTCCTTTCACTTTCTCATTCAGTTGGTGAATGAGTTTTGTGGATTTTCCCTCCACTATTGTTGTGTACTAAACAACCATTCCTCCTTTCTTCTCTACTTCAGTGAACATCCATAGTTTGAGGGAAGCAACATGTTCAGGTAGAGAGTTCCGTCTCCTAATTCTGGGAAATGAGCCATGATTAGTCTAAGCCAAGCATGATAATCCCATTCTCCATGGCTGGAGATTGGTTTAAAGATGGGCTTGTGACCCAGTTCTGAGCAATGAGACATAGAAATGTTTGCTGAGAGGGCTTCTGGGAAATACTTTGCTCCATTTTGAAAAGAGAGAGATAGCAAGGATACTCTGCTCACTTCTTCCTGCCTTGATTGCAGTTGTCTTGGAGCTGCAGCAGCTATCCTGGACCAGTTAGGTGAGAAGCCCGAGAACAAAAAGCCAACCTGCTGGCGAGGATAATAGAGGAGAAAGACAGAAGGATGCTAGGCCCTTTATCATGTAGTTTAGCCACTGTACTGATTCTGGAACTGTCTCCTTCCAGACTTCTTGTTGTGGGAGATAATCTAATGTGGTGGTGGTGTGAGTTGTTGTTTTTTTTTTTTTGGGGGGGGGGTTGTTTTGTTTTGTTTTGTTTTGTTTTTTAGGAGGTACTGGAGATCGGACCCAGGACCTTGTTCATGGGAAGCAGGTGCTCAACCACTTGAGCTACATCTCCTCCCCGGTTTTTGTTTTTTTAAACCAACGTTAGTTATTATTCTATTTTTTGCAATTGTAAACACATCCATATTAATAAAATTTCCAAAATCTCTCTGGGCTTTTTTAAATTCCTTTTACATTCTCCTTTCTTCTTCATAGCATTCATCTCAATTTACAATTATATATTTGTTTGATTACTTGTTTACTGTTGATAGCTTCTATTAGTGGTAGGAGGACAGGATCCTTTCTCTCTGTTAATCTTGCTGTCTCCTTGTTTATAGCACAGAACCTAGTATTGAGTGGATGTTCAGGGAATAATTATTGAATAAGTAAATGAAGAAACAAAGAAATAAACTGATAGCATGTGGAGGCTGAGTGGAGAGTGTGACTTTTTTTATTAATGACGTAATAGTGGATGATTCAGAAACTGCACCTTGACCCTTTAAAATCTGAGGCCATGGAAATGAGTGCATAGCCCCGTTGGCTGAAAGCCCAGAAAATAGAAGGTTAGAGATTAGAATAAATTCAGACGATGGAGATCCCAGCATTTAAATAAAAGTTCAAATGTGACCTCTAGGACTAGTTCTGAACTCCTTACTCCAGTAGCTGATTTTTCCATATGCCTCTATTGACAGGGGAGGTGCTAAAACCATTTTGTATCTGATAAATTGATTAGCATATTAACCAAGACTGGCCCAGGCAATTATATAGCCATAGCTCTTAAACAAAGTCTGATTACTTTTTTCAAATGACAATTAATGACAAATGGAAAATGAGCTCTAAGGTTGACCAGCCACCCTGAGTACTGCAGGAACCAAGACCTCATTCTGCAGAGGGAGGCACCACTTTGCTTAATGAACTTGTCCTTTCAGCACTTCTTTTGACTCTTATCTCTGTGACATGCATCTGCCTCCTCCACTTCTGTGTATTTGCCTGTGAGTTTTTCTGTTTATTGACTGCTTCCTCCTTAATTTCTTTCCTGCATAATCCCAGCCCACAAAGTTGTTTCCTTTATCTTCAACTTGATTAGCATTTGTTATCTGGACTCCTAAACTGACTCTTTATTGCATCTACTTCTCTGTTGTACTTCAGTTCTTTCCTCCATGTCCTCAATAAAATTGGAAGCTTCTTGAGAATGGAGATTGGTGCCCAAGTCTCTGGTACCCACAGCACTTTATAGAGGATAGTTTTCATGGGACTGCTTTGGGCATTTCACAGTACAAACCAAATGGTCTACCACAAAGGTGAAAGCACCAAAAATCTGTGGGAGGAAGGAAGCCACTAAGAGAAAGGAGACTTTATTTTCTGTACTTCTATTTTGTTTGATTTTTCTTCCAGTGAGTATGTATGGTTTTTGTGATTTTAAAATTTAAACAATAGGTTACAACAAATTTATAATCAGAGCAGAGAGACTACTGAATCTAGCATATTGTGGTTTACACACAAGAAACCCTCTTGATTCAGAATACCTGAAGATGCTGGATTTAATATTTAAACATTTCCTTAAATACTCAATTTAGCTGGCAAGAAACTAGAAGGCCACTGCTTTGCATAAGTCCAGGAGGGATTAATAGCATATTCTTTTCTCCTCCCTGAGATGGCTCCCTCATTGTCTGTGCTCATTGTCTGCACTCACTCTTCTTCTTTAGGAGGCACCAGTAACTGAACCTAGGACCTCCCATGTAGGAGGCATGTGCCCAACTGCTTGAGCCACATCCGCTTACAATACCATCATATTCTTTATATGGTGTCCCTGCAAGAAAGTGAGGGAAATCCAAAGCCAAATACAATGAAAAGCACAAGTCTTAAGATAGAGTACTGAAACTGACAGCTGGCCTGGGGACATTTGCCATTCCCTAGTGGCTGAGAGATATTGATTTCAATAGGCTTCATAAATTGGGGTACAGGAGACAAGGCCTAGGGCCCAGGAAAGGGCGAATTAGAAAATTGAAAATCTGCCCCTCAAAAGGAGTTATTAATGCGAATATTCTCATTGTCCTGATTTTGTGATAATCAGGGTAGGCTAATCATTTGCTATATTAGAAACCTTGCATGTGTCTCCAGACCTAGTTTTTCTTCCCAGGTCTGGTTTTTAGAATGCTGGTGATAAACTAAGCCTGATTTATTATATGACCATCCTGTATGGGAAAAGACTGTAACTTTGGGTATCTTTGGTCAACCTTAAGAGATATAGCAGGGGGACAGATGTGGCTCGGGTGGTTGGGCGTCCGTCTCCCATATGGAGGGACCTGCGTTCGACCCCCGGGACCTCCCGGTAAAAATTAAAAAAAAGAAAAATATAGAAGGCGCGTGGGCCACCAGGCCCCGCGAGCGGGTGAGCCACCAGGCCCTGTCCGCAGGTGAGCCACCAGGCCCTGCGACGGGTGAGCTGCCAGGCCCCGTGTACGGGCGAGCCATCAGGCCCTGCGAGCAGGTGAGCCGCCAGGCCCCGTGTATGGGTGAGCTGCCAGCGAGTGGGTGCGCCGCCAGGCCCTGTGCACGGGTGAGCCTCCAGGCCCCACAAGCCACACAGCAAGATGATGACATAACAGGGGAGTGACACAAGGCAGAGCCAAGACAAGATACACCGAAAAACCAGGAACTAAGGTGGCAGAGGCGGTAGTAGGACGTCTCTCTCCCACATCGGAGGTTCCGAGGATCAAATCCCAGTGAAGACAGGAGGAGAAGGATGAGAAGATAGGGCAGGAAACAGACACAGAGAGTTGCCCAGCGAATGGACACAAAAACAGCAAAAACGGGGGGGGAAGGGGAGTAAAAATGGATAAAAGTAAATAAATAAATAAATCCTTAAAAAAATGTATAGGGGAGGAAGATTCGGACTATAGTTAGTAGTAATATTTTGACGATGCTCTTTCATGATTTGTTAACAAATGTTTCACAACACTGCAGAATGTTTGTTGAGGGGTGAGGTGTGGGAGCCCTTTGATGTTATGTATGTTTGTTTTGTAAGATCACGATGTTTACTGAACACTTATAGTTTATGTATGAATGATATACGTCAATAAATTGTTTTTTTAAAAAAGGAGTTATTAAGAAAACTTGAAGAAAAATAAAATCAAAATTAAAAAAAAAAAAAAAAAAAAAGCTTGACTTTAAGTTGAAGGGAGAGAGAAATTCCCCAGAAAATTCTTCACCCAAACCAGCTCTTGAGTGCATTTGGGCTAGAAATTGTTGAATGAAAGGGTTCTTGTTCCATCACAGGAAAGAATTCAAAGACACTACTAGGCAACAAGATATAAAATATTGAACAATGTTAAAGTAAGGAAAGCGGGAGCAAGTGGGTGGGACATGTGCGGAGAAGCACACAGGTAGCCTCCAGCTGAGAGCTACCTCAAGGGGTTGTTAGCTGACATCTTATAAGTCCTTGGGCAAGGGGCTGGTTACTGGATAAGTTGTTGCCATAACCTGAGGCCTCTATCTCTTGCAAGCGGGTATCTTTCTCTGGAAATCTTGTAACCTGTTGTCAGCTGCTGGTCTTTCCACATATAGAGGTCTCTGACTCTCCACTTGCCTCAGATCTCTAGATAAGTGACTCTCCACCTGCCCCAGGTCTCTAGATAAGTGACTTGCCATGTGCCCCAGGTTTCTAGATATGTGATACTCCGCATGCCCCAGGTTCCCTATTCTCCTACCTCAAAGTCATACTCCTTTTGTGGCCTGAAAATCTCCAAGCTGAGAATTTAGTTTAAAATGGTCTCAACAAATTCTAAACTGGAAAAAAAAAGTTTGCAACTTATATCACAGAGCATAATATTACTAATATATAGAAAGCGCACCTAAAAATAGGAAAAAACACACTAACAACCCTGTAGAAAAATGGGTTTTGACACAAACACCTCACAGAATAAAAGAATTGTAGATGGTCTAACCATATGAAAAGACGCTCAACTTTCCTCAGGAAGAGAAAGACTAATTAAAACTACACTGAGATACTATTTCTCACCTCTCAGATTTGCAGAAGTCCAAAAGCTGATCGCATATTCTGTTGGTCAAGCTGTGGAAAAACAGACTGTCATACATTGTTGGTCGAACTATAAAATGGTACAGCCCTTATGGAAAGAAATTTGTCAATACCTAGCAAAATTAGCTATATATTTACCCTTTGAAATAATATTCCCACTTCCAGGATTCTACTTATAAAATACATTGGCAAATATATAAAAAGACATATGTATACCCAAGCTTATTTGTTATAACACTATTTGTAGTAACCCAAATATGCATCAGTAGAGAACTGATTGAATAAAGTATAATTTATTCCATGAAGCACTATACAGCTGTAGAAAGAATTAAAGAATAATTTATAATTTCTATGTAATATAGAATATTTCCATAGTGATGTATTCAGGACATATTGCTAAATTAAAAGGAAGGTGAACAAAAGTATGGGTAAAATCATGTGTACGTGTTTAAATATATATTTTTCATTAGAGAAGTTGTGGGTTTACAGAATAACCATGCATAAAATACAGGATTTCCATTCACCACCCCACCACCACCACCTTGCGTTGGTGCGGAACATTTTTTATAATTGTACTATTAATTAAAGTCCGTGGTTTAACTTAGGGTTTACTGTTTGTGTGATGTGGTTCTGTGGATTTTCTTAAAAATTCTGTTACCATACATACACTCTAATATTTCCCCTTTTAATCATATTCACATATATATTTCAGTGCTGTTGATTGCATTCACAATATGTACTACTATTACCACCGTCCATTTCCTAAACATTTCCATCATTCCAAATAGGAACCCAGTACATTTTAAGCCTTAACTTCCCATTCCCTATCCCTACCCTGTCCCCTGATAACCTGTATTCTAGATTCTGACCCTGAGTTTGCTTAATCTGATTGTTTCAAATCAGTGCGATCATATAATATTTTCCTTTTGTATATTTTTAAGAAGAATTGAAAGGAAAAAGGTTACGATTGGGAGAGGGACTTTGCAACCATGCAAATATTTTACATAATTTTAAAACTAAATTAAAATGTAAAAAATCCATAAGATGCAAAAGCAAAATGAGACAATTGAATCTAACAGAATTGCTGGCATAACCATACGGAGAGAAACTATTTCAAGTGATTTTAAAACCTAGTAATTTGACTATACATCCCTAGTTGGGTATATCTGAAGAACAAAAAACCTGCAGAGCTTTTCAGAAATTTTATTATGATGGTGTGCTAGTATTGTTATTCTGAAACTGTTATATATATTGTGAGATAAAGCGAATTATTCTGGTGTCTCTGAAAACCAGAATTTTCAGCATGAGAGAAGATACTGATGTAAAATCAGAGATTTTGAAAAATCTTCCATATTCCTGAATTTGAATCATAAGTATTAGCAAAAGAGTATAAACTCATGATGAATTTTATCTTTAAAAATGTATTATTTTTAACTACTCACTGAAAGGTTCTAGGACAAAAGGCCAACCCAATAATAATAAACACCCAGATTATATTTTCTAAATACCATTTTCTTCTAAAATAGCATTTTCTACTATAAAAGGAATTATGATTTCTAAGGGAAATGGTTGATTTCAAGTCTGGAGTAAGAAATGTACAAGGTGATCCTGGAATATCTTGTCATAATAGAAAGTAAAGAAGCTATCAAAGATTACCAGGGTCTTGTGAAAAGGACTCAGGAATCAACTTGGAAAGGTTCTCATTGGCCAAAGATGGGACAATTTGTGTTTCAGGAGACAATTTATGTTTCAAGAAGAATACTAACTGCAATGAATCAAAACACATCCCTAGTTCATCATGATATTTTAAAAAGGAAAAAAAAAATCACAGTCATCTTTGAAGGATACTAAGAAAGCAGCTCATTAAAATCAAAAGGAGTGAAAAATGGAAACAATCAAGTTTATTTCCACTATGAAATAAACCTCAGGATACCAAATAGTTGATGAGGAGAGCTTGTCTTTATAGATCTGTTCCTTCTAAAAAAGAGTGAAATGATTAGAATATAACCATTTCCCTAATAAGTTAGTGGATCTAGTCATTAATCACCAGTGGCTGCTGACATTACAAAAAGAAAGGCAATGAAACATTTATTTCCCCAAGTCTGACTGCTCAAGGCTCATGGCTGTGTTCCTTCAAGACAGAGAACTACAAGTGCTGGAGAGAATATGGAGAGATAGGAACACTTATTCACTGTCGGTGGGAATGTGGAATGGTATAGCCACTCTGGAGGACTGTTTGGCAGTTCCTTTAAGGAAATTGAATATAGACTTGCCACGTGACTCGGCAATAATGCTATATGCCCAGAAGAACTGAGAGCAGTGACACGAACAGACATCTGCACACCAATGTTCATAGTGGCATTATTCACGATTGCCAAAAGATGGAAACAACCCAGATGTCCATCAACTGATGAATGGATAAACAAATTGTGGTGTATACACGTGATGGAATATTGTGCAGCAGTAAGAAGAAATGAAGTCATAAAGCATATGACAACATGGATGAACCTGGAGGACATTATATTGAATGAAACAAGCCAGACACAAAAGGACAAATACTATATGATTGTGCTACTATGAACTAAATATATTGTGTAATCCCATGGAGTTAATAACTTGAATACGGGTCACTAGAAAATAGAATGAGGTGAGAGAAAGGAAAGCTAAGGGTTAACTTGTGCAGAATTGGTAAAAAGAATGTTTGTTAACTTTGGAAATAAATTAAAAAGGTGAAAACCCAACATAATGTTTGTAACTAGCAGTACTGTTATGTGGGTATGAAAGGGGTTTAAAGGGAAAGTCTAAGGTCTTGTATATTACTAAAAGGAAACATAAAAAATGCACGATGGAACTGTATAGCATAGTAAAACTGCATGTGAAATATGAATATGGATACAATTGCATATATGAAAGAAACCAGACAAAAAATACTACATATTATATGATTCCATTTATATAAAATGTAAATATAAATCAGTTTATAAAGATGAAGTTAGATTAGTGGTTATCTAGGGCTAGAGAAAGACTGCTCAGGGGTGTGGAGTTTTTCTTTTTGGAGTAATGAAATTGTTCTAAAATTTTTTTGTGGTGATGAATGCACAACATTGTGATTATACTAAAAGCCATTGATTATACACTTTGGATAGATCATATGGTATGTGAATATATCTCAATAAAATGGTTTAATAAATAAATAATTGTACAAGAATAGCCAGAAATAGCAGCTGTGTACATCAGGGGAAGCATAGAAAGATAAAGGGGTGAAGAATTTTCTTGGTAGTTTGTTTTTTGTTTATCATTATTGAAATAATGAAAATGCTCTAATGATGATTGAGGTGATGAATGCACAACTATGTGATTATACCAGATACCACTGATTGTACACTTTGGATGAATTGTATGCTTTATTAATATATATCAATAAAATTGATTTGTTAAAGACATTTAAGATAAATATCTACCAATTATAATATAGCCAAATCCTGATAAAACAGCAACCTGTGTATGTGTATATATATATATGAATATGAATATGAATATGTATGCACATACATATATGAGATGATAGGGTGACTTTAAACACTTAGGTAAGT
>JAQZBX010110171.1:0-10402 GCA_029593785.1 Cabassous unicinctus
TACTGATGTGACCCAGTCAACACCCTAATTATAACTTAATCATGCCCAGATTAACAAATCAGTTTACAAGCATGATCCAATTATACTTTTGTAATTCATAATTATGTCAAATTGCCCAACAGCATGACTAATGAGGGGTTGGGATCATTATAGATATGGACCCCTGAGAAAAATCTAGGCTGGGCAGAGAGGTTTGGGAGCCATCGTGTAAGAAATGTTGACCCCATGGATTTGAGTTACTCATTCAGGCAGAATATGAGGCATGGGGAAAAAGAAGCCTCTGATGAATGGCCAAAAAAGTAAGTTGTTCTTTGATGAGGAACTCTAGACCTTATTGACATCAAGAGTCAGCCATGGCTACAGATTCAGAAGAGCTGAGTAATAGCAAACCTATTTTCCATGCCTTGGTTCTACCCTATCTAAAGGACATTTGTCTCTAACTGGGAGAAAGTCCCCAAAAAGGCTTTGAGGCTTTGTGGGCTAAGCATTGACAGTTTTGCTGAGAGAATTCTTGTTCTCAGAGTCTCCATGCCAGGAGTTCTCTAGGATCAGAGGATAGATACTGTGAACTGTCATTGTTCTTTCCAGTCTGTTACTTACACAATGTCCCCCTGATGTCCATTTCAAAATCTTCAGTTCCTGGCTGCACTGACAGTTTCTGTGAGATCTCTGTAACTTTACAAAAATATCATTTATTCTTTTTTCCTTTATGTAAGCAAGCTTGAGCATATATCTGTGCCATTTGCCTTGGCTGACCTGGAGAAGACATCTGGGGCCAGGAAGACACAAGGCCTTGTATGTCCTAATAAAGGGTATCCTATTCAGTTCCCTGGTCCCCTAGAACATACCACCATATGGGCAGGAGAGCCTGTTTAAAATGATAGGTGTTGGGGCTCAAGCCCTCAAGAAGCTCCTTGGAGAAGTATGGGTGGAACCTGGGAATCTGTGGTTTTAACACGGGACAAAAATAAAAAAGGCAAGTTTGAAATCCATTTACTCAAAAATCCTTGGGCAGGCTTCATGGTCACCCAAAGAGAGCACAAGCCATTTTGTATGACTGCGTTTTCCTGGTAGAAGGGTCTTTTGGAGACTGAAACATGTACTTCACAAAAGAATCAGCATTCCTATGGTGTGACCCCATTTACTAATAGGACATTTTGAAGGTCCTATTATTAGTTAAGTTCTGGGCTCATTTGAGAGTAGCATCTTTAAAAATCCTATTTAGATGCCTTCAAATTGAATCAAGGTTGGACTTAAATCCAAATGGCTGAAGTCCCTATAGATAAAGGAACATGGACATGGAGCCCAAAGGCAGACACTAGTAGAAACCAGACAGAGAGAGAGGGAGAGAGACAGAGACAGAGACAGAGAGAGACAGACAGAGAGAGAAAGAGGGAGGTTGATTGTCATGTGATGGAGACAGAAATGCATGTACATAGCACTGCAGAATATTACAGACTCTGGGAGAAAACATGCATTGCCAATACCATTGTTTGGATTTCTAGTTTCCAAACCTGTGAGCCAATAAGGTTCTGTAATTTACAGCAACAAGTGCTCCTGGGGCAGAATCCCAGCTGGGACACCTCAGGCCTGCCCGAAGAGCATCAGGTCTGAAGTTTCTGTAAATACAGGTGTCAGGAGAGATCAAAGATTTTGGGCACTGAGGCTTTAACATTTGGGAGCTATCACCTTAATGAAGGACATGTACAGGTGCCTGAAGCTCCACCTGCATCTTAATCTTCAGGTCCAAACTTATTGGCCAAGGCCTCCCTCCCCTCATGTTACAGTCCAACATTATCCACAGTGTGGCAGTTTGAAACTATTTTATGAATACCAAAAAGAAAAAGATTATATATTTAAACTAATCTCTTCCTGCAGATGTGATGTCCTTTGATTGCATTAAATTCAGTTGAGGGTCCTTTGATAAGATTGCTTCAGGGCTTTTGATTGGAGAATGTCAGAGAGGCCTGACTCAGGTTGAGTCTCCACCCCCTTGCTGGGTCTGGTATGAATGGAAACAGAGAGAGAGATACACAGAAAACACAGGAAAATTATGCTGTCATATTTGCTCCTGCCATGCCGAGATGAATGAGGAGGCCCAGTAATAGACAAGCCCTATGCCAGGTTTGCCTACAGTGGCAGAAAGGCAGAGACATTGGCAGATATCATTGGCCTTCTTGCTCCACTTTGTAGCACCTGACTTTGGTGAGAAAGCACCTGTTATGGTACCTCCAGTTGGATTGTTCAAAGGCTTGTAAGCTTTTACCCTAAATAAGTCCCCTAATAAATGCACCAATTTCTGGTACTTTGCAGTGGCAGCCCTTTGGCAAACTAAAACACATGGCCTAGGGGGCCTGGCCCAGCACACCTGTGCTCACACTGCCCACCAGCCAGACTTCTTTTCCCAGGATGCCCTTCCCACCACCTGCACTATTCCCACTGAGCTAATCAGGGTGCTGTGAGGAGGGCTATGGCACAATCAGGTGGGAGGTCCCTGGAGGACACACTGAGGTGACACATTACAGCCAGAACAAAAAGAAGGAGACAGCCCTGCACACATGTGGGAAGAGCAGGCCTGGGAGAAGGCACAGTAGTGGAAGAGATGGAGGCAGAGGGACTTTGGCCAGAGAGGAGGCTAGGAAGGTGGCTGCTGTGGACAGAGCCTCACCTGTGACACCCCTGGGGGAGGAGCTGCTTCCCAGCCCTGCTGTGTTGATCAGTAGGATTCACATTGGGATGGAGATAGAGGGAGAATTCACTCACAGGGGAGAGAGGTGAAGACAGAAAAGCATTTTGTGTAAGTCTAATGGGGGTGTCCTGACATTTACCCATTTTGTTTAGCAGTGAGTCCCTAGGCCAGGACTCACTCCAAGGGGGCATGAATGGGGCTGCTGGTACCTGGAAGCTGGGATGGCAGGGAAGCAGGGCACAGGCAGCCCAGCACACAGCTTGACAGGGGCACCTGCATCTGACCCTAAATACAATAGGAAGCCTCTGGAAAGATTTGTGGCACAGCAGCAATGTCTGAATTTCATCTAACTTCAAGCTCATCATGATACAGACTGAGACAGCAACCCAGGACTAACAGTGAGTTTCCAAAATCTCACAGCCCTACATGGCACTGTTTTGAGTTGTGTTCAATGTTGCATCCACTCCTTTTGATTATTCCATGCGTATGTCTGTGTATTAGCTACATGTGAAACAAGACTAGGGGTTTGCAGGATTCACCCCACATTCACTAGATGATGTCCCAGGAAGCAGATGCTAGAAGGATTCCCAGTGTTTTGGTGAGGAGACTGAGGAGGCCTCAGTGACTAGCCTGGTGTCACAAAACTGAAAAGAAGGGGTAGCCAGGTCTGAAGCCAGCTGGGTCTCCTCAGGGCTGGGGCCTGAGCTGCACACAGGCCTTCCCAGGAAGCTCTGGGGACTGACATGTTGACAAAACTGTGTCGAGTTAACAAGATGATCTACGTGAGGAGAATAGGCAGACAGCTGTGCTGAGGGATGTTTCTGGAGTTCTTATTGAAGAGGGAGCCCAGGTAAGGGGACCTAAGGAAGTGACATCATTTCCTTGGTGAAAGACCCCAACAGAACGTGGAACCCTTGTATCCAGGCACCTAGGTTTGAAAGGCAACTCCTTCCCATGCCCGTTGCCAGGAGATGCTCAATAGAGCACCATGTATTCCTGCTGTGTTCCTAGACCCCAAGGCTCTGACCTCACTCCAGCCAGGAAAGAGTTCACTTTCAAAAGCTTTCAACATTGGCTCAGTCCTCAGCCATGAAGCCCCAGGCCATTGACCAGGAGGTCCCCAAAGGTAACACGGGGTGGCCCAGGGCCAGCCAGTAGAGCACATGCCACTACTGAGCCCCTACCTCTGCAGCCCCACATCCCATCCACCTCTGTGTTGGGAGGGCATGAGCAGGGGACCACCCTGGGAAGGAGCAGGCTGTCATGGATGGGAACCCAGTAGGTCCTTCCCTCTTACCTGCCAGGGCATGGCTGGAAGGGTGAGAAGGTGCATCTTGGGGGTGACACCTATGTGTAAATGTGTTAATCCTGAGCCCTCAAGCTGTCTTCTCCTCTTCAGTGGGGCTGCAGGGGAAGCCAGGCACCCATCTGGGTCTGATCTGGTTCTCAGCCCAAAGGAGGTGCAACTTCCCCTGTGGAGTAGGGCAGGCCCCTCACTGATGCCTGTTGGCATGGCTGCTTGGCACTGTGTTTGCAGAGCTCCATGCAGGTGGTCAGTGAGCAGCTGGAAGATGGGCTCATCTACACTGTCTCTGTGAAGAAGGTGCAGGTTCCTCATGGCCCTGGCTAGGACCAGCACTGATTCCAGGTGGGAGCAGGGTTGAAAGGGTAATGAAACAGTGTAGGGGGAGCACCCCAGGGCCTCTATCCTATCCTGACCACTCCCCCACTCTCTCTCCCAAGGCTTTCAGGCCTGAGTGGCCATGTCCCACTTCCTGAAGAACCTGGGTCCCCAGCAATCACCCACCACACTGCCATTCCATAGACCAGGGGGTAGGTCACTTCAAGTGTTTAAAGGAATAGCAGAGAGGAAGCTTTGCATGGGTGTCCCTTCAGGGTCAGCTGAAGGGTGGGCTGATGTCACATATGTATGCATTTTGTGGCTGTAATTCTCTTTCCACTTCCTGGCCCCATGTCCCTGGGCAGCAGACTTCATGACTGTCCTTCCACACCTGTCCCAAGCCATACAGCTCCTCTCACTTAGGAGGATTCCTGTCACCTCCCATAACCATCCTCTTGACCTTCCCAGATTAGGAGCTGAGGCTTGACTTGGCTGCACAATATTCCAGAAGGGAGGTGACTTAGAGCAGTGAATCAGCCTTCAGTGCTGCTGGACCTTTGATGGTCCTTTCCTGTGGCCCTGTCAGCACTGCTGCCCTGAACATGTCCCATGGACCCCAAGCCCTGATCCCTCCTGCCCCTGGCAGAGGCCCTCAGGAAAGGGATGGCTGGGCTGAGAACATGCAGACAGCCCTTTCAACAGTGAAGGCCAGATAATTACCTAAGGCTGGAGCATTTCAGTTACCACTGGCTGTCTGTGTGGCTGGGAACATCCCTGTACCCTGCCCTGAACCGTATCTTTGCATTTTCCTTCATTTTCCCGATCTGGGTTCAGGGTGGCAAATGGCATCATGTTGTGCCCTTGGCCACATGAGTAGTGGAGAAAGTCATTTACTGACCAAGTGGGTCTGCTGGTTCCCTAAGGTGTCTGTTCAGGTCCTCATTCCTGCAGGTGGGTTTCTCCCCTCAGGGACACTCCAGGCATCTGTCCTTTGCCAGGTCTGGGGTCTCAGCTTTCAATTATTTCCTCTCCTCCAAATCTATTAGAAGGCTGAGGACCTTTCTCTGCTGGAGGCACACACATCCCAATTGGCCTCAAGTAGCTGTAGACTTGGGTGCAGCAGGTCTCCCCACAACCCCATCCTCACCTAGGGGTCCACAGTGCTGCCTCTGACCACTTGTGCCCCCTCTGTCCCACCCTAGAGGAGGCATGACTAGGCCCTCGTGAGGTACAAGTTCCGCATGGTGCACACAGTCAAGGCAGGCCTTTGGAAGAAGCTGGTGGAGCACCTGGTGCCTGCCTTCCAGAAGGGTGACCTCGAGTATGTCAACACCTTCCTTGGCATGTAGCAGGTATTCACCACCACTGAGCGGGTCCTGAACTGGGTGTTCCACAGGTGAGTGCCTGCCCATCCCTGGAACTTGACTGCTCTGCTGCCAACTTGCTGGTGGCTCAGAAATATCATTTCACCCACTGGCCTCCGATTCCTCCTTGGGAAGTTGGCGGAAAGAGGACCACACTCCAAGGTTGATTGTAAGAACCATCTGGTAGGATCAGTGGAAAGGGCTTCCTGGTGCCTAGCTCAGTGCACAGGGTGGCTGCAGGGACAGGGTTCCTCCCAGAAAGGACTTTCCTCTCACCAGTGAGGAGGCTCTCAGCCTCACGCCTTAACTGAACCCAGATTTCTCATTTCTAAAGGAGGTTTGAGATCCCTTTTGGGGCCTCTGACCTTGGTGTAGTCAGAACAGGGATCAGTGTAGGCTGCCAGAGGGATCCAGGCCACCCTATGTCTGAGTAGGTGCCACTTAAGGGCTCATTCTTCACCACATATACATCAAGTGTCTGCTAGGTACAGGCTCTTTCTTAGGCACATAACTTCAGGCAGTGAACAAAGCAGAAAAAAGTCCCTTCCCTTCAGGGTTCTATTTGAGTTGGGGCTGCAGGCAGTAACAGGCATCCTCTTAAGGAAGGGGTACACTCAGAAGGTAGCTGTGACATGCTCACAGTCCCTCCTAGATATGGACATAACCTCCGTGACAGGAACAGGAGGTTGTCACTGACTCCTGAAATGACAAAGTGAGTGCACTTTGGGGGAGGGTGTGGCTCTCCTCACCAGAGCCCAGTGTAGGGAGTTGGGAGGAGGTGGCAGGGAAGGGCTGGGCAGAACCCAGGTCACCACACATCCCGTGAACCCCCTGGAGGGCTGAGTTCAGAGGGCCTCCCTCTCCACTTGGAAAGGAGTCAAAGGAAGCTGTGGATAGGGCCCTGGGACACTGACTGCAGAGGACCCTTCCCCAGTACAGCCCTGTCACAACCCAAGGCCCCAAACACCACCTCATGTAGGCCCAGGACAGGAGGTGGTGAGCAGCCTGCTCCAAGTCGGCCCTGGACCTCAGTCCTGTCTGCCTGCAGGGATGGCTGGGCTGCCTGCACCCCTGTCATGTGGGGTGGGATGTCAGTGGGAAGAAGAGACACACACGTGATCCATGGCAGAAGATGCTGCTGCTCCTCAGGGCAGCACTTACTGGGTGGGGGTCATGAGGCCCCAGGTAGGGAGGACAGACCCTGTCCCCTAATCATGCACATATTGATGAAGCTCCTACTGTGTCAGTACCAGGCTGTGGACAGACCAGTCAAACCCCTTCCCTGTTCTTATGTACTCTATGTTCTAGTGGGATGCTCACTGGGGGGGGGCAGCATGGAAGCAAAGGCAAATATCTGACTCTGCTGCCCACCCACCTGCCCTCAGCACCCTCTCCTCTCTGCTGGGCACCTGGATGGACCAGTACTCTGAGGATTTCCTGCAGCCATCATACTCTCCCGGCTTCAAGCTGCTGGTGGTCTACACCCAGGTGCATCTATCCAGCTCTGCCTTTGATCACCATTCCATAGCTCTCCTTTCACAGATGAGCCACCTGGAGCTCACTGAGGCAGACCCAAACACTGAGGAGGCCACAGGGTAGGAGGACATGAGCTATTGGTGTAGGGCTAGGAATGGACACATAGGCAGGAACTACCAGAGGTTGCCCTTGGAACAGGAACAAAGAGGAGCCCCAGACAAGTCAGCTTGGAGACAGCTGTCTCAGAACACTCTTTGGGGCTGGATCTTTCCCTAGAGATAGTGGGATCTTCTCTGGATTTGAAAGACACTTGGAAGCATTCATGGTGTGGAACCTCCCTGTTCTCCAGCTCTTTTGTCAGCCCCAGAGCTACAAATGCCTCCAGTGCCACCTCTAGTGCCAGTTCCTCCAGCTGTGGCAGACACAGGGGCAGTTCCAGAGTCTGAATCAGCTCCATCTCCACCTCTACTGTCACCTATGGAGTTTGTGCCAGTGCTTGGTCTGGAAATAGAGCCTGATGCATTACCTGATGTTACACCGGCTCCTGAGCTGAAGGTGTCTCTAGCACCACCACAACTGCCACACACAGAATTAGGGCCCTTGACTGCCCTGGATCCAGACCATCCTACTTCATCAGGTGGAGCACCTGCTCAGGAGCTGCAGGTAGCTACATCACAATCAGTAGCACAAGTTCCAGAGCCTGTGGCTCCCAGATCACCATTGGATGCACCAGTTTCAGAACCAGAGGCAAGTCCAGCTCCAACTACATTGTCAGCTGTACACCTGTTGGCACTGCCCATTCTGGGGGTAGAGTCTGCTTCTGCCCCATCAGAAGAACTGGCTTACAGGGCATGAAGAAACTTTGGAGTCACCACCATTGCCACCTATGGAGGGAGGACCAATGCCTACTCTGGAGGTAAAACTGGCTCCATTTCCAGATGTAGCTCCTGGTGCAGGGCTGGAGGAAGCCATGTAACCACCTGTATCACCAGTTCCTAAACTAGAGAGAGTCCCACTACTATCTCCAGTGCAACCTACAGAGTTAATGACAGTGACCATTCTACAGCTACAGCCTGTTATTTCACCTTCAGCAGCAACAGCTCTCGAGTCAGAGGCAATTGCAGCACCACCAGCAGAGCCACTGCCAGAGCTCACATCAGCACCAGGACAGGCTAATCCACCAGAGCCTTTCTTCCCCTGGGATGAGACCAAAGAGGATGGGCTGAGTGAGGAGAAGACTGACCTTCTGGTTTTCCCCCCTGAGCTGGTGGCAGAGCAGTTGACACAGATGGATGCAGTGAAAAGCTGGGCTCAGCAGGGTGGAGCTGGGTGGATCTTCCTCCTAGGATCTGCTGCCCCAGCCTTACTATCTCCTGAATCAGAATCTTATGATCTGGGCCCAAACCCTGCCTCCACTCCCAGCATTTCAACCTGATCAAGTTTATTAATCCCCAAGCCTGCATTTCTCCCTTCTGGAGAGCAGATATAGGAAACTAACCAAACATGCCAAATGCACTGACTGAAGATGACATGAGAGCAAAGAAATAGAAGCCTGAGGAGGCTTGGCCTTGAGAGGTTGAAGGGAGTTCACTGAGGTGCAGCCAGCTCCACAGGTGTGCCACTGTGTGCTGGGGGTCTCCACTGCATCAACACTAATAAGCCGCTGATGTGCACTGGAGTCTCAGGCAGGCACTCAAAGCCTCTGGTCCCTACAGGGACCATGCACTGGACCACAAGCAGTCCCAGGAGGCATTATCAGGAGGGGCAATGGTGCCTCCCAGGCCTGTGGCTGCATGAGGCACCTTGGCTACTGGGGTCTGTGAGATGGACTTGTAAAGGGAGCTCTCTCCTCCCTGCTAGCCTTGGGGCTGGGGTCTCTACAGTGCTACGTCCCCTCAGGGAACAGAGTGCACACCCTGTCCTCAGCCTGCTAAGCTCCAGCTGAGACCACTGGACACTGGCCTGGGTCCTGAGGGCTTCCGGGATCTGAGCTGGGTGGCGTGGGGCTGGCTGACATCCCCTCCACCACAGGATCTATTCAAGAATGTGGTGACTTATCAGTGTCTTGGCTCCATCTGGTCCCAGCACAACAAAATGTGTAAGGAGCACATGGCACCCACCATCCATGCCACCATCATGCAGTACAACCATGTGATCAACTGCATCACCTCCACCTGCCTTGGGAACAGGAGCATAAAGGCCCCAAACAGGGCCCGTGTGGTGGACCACTGGATCGAGGTGGCCAGGGTATACTTAGGGGACCATCTCTGGAGTCCTGAAGGCCCTCTTTTTTCCTGTCAGTACTCAGGACTGCAGGCTCTCCCTGGCCTGTAGCACATCCCTTCACTCTCCTCATTTCCCAGTCAGGCTACTCCTCCAGGTTGGGTGTGGGTGTCACTCTATGTCCATGGAGAGCCTCAGGGTCTCCCTCAGTGTCTGTCTTATCCAAGAGGGGAGATGTCATCTAAGGGGTCTGAAGCTGAAGCAGGGAGCACTCTGACCACTTCTCATGGCATACCTTTCTCCCTCCCCAGGAGTGCCAAATCCTCAACAACTCCTCATTCTACACCTTCATCTATGCTCTCCAAAACCACTCAATTCTCCATCTGGTGAAGATGTGGGGTGAAGTTTCCAGGTGGGAAGGCCTCTCTGGGGACACCAAATTGGACTAAGGACCCCACAGCAACACCCTTCAGAGAGCCTGGGAGGCAGCAGCTCCTGGGCAGTGTCCAGGCAGGGTGGAGCTCTAAGTCTACATATCACCTGAGGTCAGCTGTTCTACCTCAGCACTGATTCCCTCATCTGTCAATTATGGAGTTGAGCCAAATGGGAACATGTTAAGTGTTTGCATCTCAGCAATGCTCTGTCCAATTGAAATCTACATGTGTAAAAACCAGCTGCTCAGGGAAGCGGGTGTGGCTCAGTGGATAGAGCCCCCGTTTACCATATGGAAGGCCCGGGTTCACGTCCCGAGGCCTCCTTGTGAGGGCATGCCAGCCTGAGCGGTGCGGTGGGCTGATGCAGCAACCTCACGGCAGGAAGCGGGTGTGGCACAACGGATAGAGCACCCGTTTACCATATGAGAGGCCCCGGGTTCGCTTCCCGGTGCCTCCTTGTGAGGGCAGGCCGGCTCACGTGGCGCCGTGGGCTGATGTGGCAAGACCTCACAGCAAGGGGGAGATAAGCAGACACAGAGAAGACACGCAGCGAATGGACACAGCAGCACAAGCAGCAAGGGGGGGATAAATAAAT
>JAQZBX010110172.1:0-10397 GCA_029593785.1 Cabassous unicinctus
TTTTTTTTTTTTAAAGAACAATAAAATTGACAAACTGTTAGCCAGACTGACAAAGAAAAAGAAAGAGAAGACATAAATAGCTAAAATCAGGAATGAAAGTATAGACATTACCATCAACTTTACAGAAATAAAAAGGATTTTAAGAGGGTACTATGAACAATAATATGGCAACAAATTAGAAAACCTAGATGAAATGGACAAATTCCTAGAAACACACAAATTACCTAATCTGATACAAGAAATAGAAAAAATCAACAGACATATAATAAGTAAAAACAATTGAATCACTAATCAAAACTCTCCTAACTTATAAAAAAAAAAGTCCAGGACTGGATGGTTTCACTGCTGAGTTCTACCAAATATTTAAAGAAGATTTAACACCAATCTTTCTCAAACTCTTACAAAAATAGAAAAGAAGGGATCATTTCCTAACTCATCCTATGAAGCCAGCATTATCCTGATAACAAAGCTAGATTAAGACAGCACAAGAAAAGACAATTATAGACCAATATCCCTTATGATTATAGATGCAAAAATCCACAACAAAATACTGGCAAAACGAATCCACCAGTATATTAAAAGTATATTATACAATATGACCAAATGGGATTTATTCTAGGAATGCAATGATGGTTCAACATAAGAAAATCATTTTGATACACCATATTAATAGAATGAAGAGAAAAAAACACACATGATCATCTCAATTGATACAGAAAAGGCATTTAACAAAATGCAACATCCCTTCTTGATAAAAACATAAAACTAGGAATAGAAGGGAACTCTCTCAACATGATAAAGGTCATTTATGAAAAACCCACAGCAAATATAATATTCAATGGTGAAAGAATGAAAGCTTTCCTCATAAAACCAGGAATAAGACAAGGATGCTCACTGTCACCACTGTTAATCCACATTGTACTGGAAGTTCTAGCCAAAGCAATCAGGCAAGAGAAAGAAATAAAGGCATCCAAATTGGAAAGGAATAAATCAAATTATTCTCATTTGCAGACGACATGATCCTATATACAGAAAATCCCAAAGAATCTACAAGAAAGTTACTAAAACTAAAAACGAATTCAATAAAGTTGCAAGATACAAGAAACATGCCTAAGTCTAGTGGGTTCCTATCCACCAGTAATGAACAATCTGAAAAGGAAATCAAGAAAACAATTCCATTTATAATAGCATCTATAAGAATATAATACATAAGAATAAACTTAACCAAGGAAGTGAAAGACTTGTACAGTGAAAATTATAAAACATTGCCGAAAGAAATTAAAGAAGACCTAAATAAACAGAAAGACATACCAAGTTCATGGATTGGAAAATTTAATATTGTTAAGATGTCAATACTCCCTTACGTGATCTACAAACTCAATGCAATCCCTATCAAAGTTCCAGCAGCCTTTTTTGCAAAAATGGAAAATCTGATCCTCAAATTCTATGGGATTGCAAGGGGCCCTGAATAGTCAAAACAATCTTGAAAAAGAACAAAGTTAGAAGACTCAAGCTTCCTGATTTCAAAATTTACTACAAAGCTACAATAATTAAAACAGTGTGGTACTGGCATGATGATAAGACATACAGGCCAGTGGAATAGAATTTTGAGTCCAGAGTTAAATCCACACATCTGTGGCCGGTTGGTTTTAACAAGAGTGCCAAATCCATTCAATAGGAGAAAGAATATTCTCTTCAACAAATGGTGCTGAGACAACATGCAAAAGAATGAATGTGGACCCCTACCTCTCAACATATACAAATATTAATTTAAAATGGATAGATGATGTAAATATAATACTAAAAAACATAGGGAAATATCTTCAGGACCTTGTAGTAGGCGATGGATTTTTAGACTTTACACCAATGCACAAGCAATAGAATAAAAAACAGATAAAATGGACTTTATCAAAATGAAAAACTTTTGTGCATCAAAGGACATTATCAAGAAAGTAAAAAGACAACCTACAGAATGAGACAAAACATTTATAAACCATGTCTGATAAGGGTTTAATATCCAGAATATATGAATAACTCACATAACTCAACAATAAAAAAACAAACAACCTGATTAGAAAATGGGCCAATAGTTTGAATAGACATTTTTCCAAAGAATATATTCAGATGGCCAATAGTATATAAGATGTTCAACATCATTAACCATTAGAGAAATGCAAATTAAAATATGGTAAATACCACTTCACACCCACTAGGATGGCTATTTAAAAAAAAAAACAACTGAAAGTAAGTGTTGGTGAAAATGCGGAGAAACAGGAACCCTCTTACACTGCTGGAGGCAATGTAAAATAGAGCATCCACTATGGAAAACAGTTTATCAATGTTTTAGTTTCCTAGGCTGCTTAAGCAAATATCATGAAATGGTTCAGTTTTTTAAAAATGGGAATTTATTCACTCATGGTTTGACGTGGGAAAAAGTCCAAATCAAGGCAATATCAAGGTGCTGGTTTCTTCCTGAAGACTATGGCATTCTGGGTCTGGCTGCCGGCTATTCTTGGCTCCTCTGTTGCATGGCAAAGCACATGGAGGCATCTCCTGGTCTCTCCCTTCTCTTTTGAGCTCCACTAATGTAGCTGCTTTCTTCCTATGTTTTTCTGTCACAATTTCATTCCACTTATAAATGGCTCCAGAAATAGGATTAAGATCCATTCTGAATGAGGTGGGCCACATCTTAACTGAAGTATCCTCATCAAAAGGCCCTACCTACAACGGATTCACATGCACAGGAATGGATTAGATTCAAGAACATGTTTTTCTGGGATATATACAACTTCAAACTACCACAGGTACCTCAGAAAATTAAACATAGAATTATTATATGACCCAGAAATTCTGCTACTAAATTATGTACCCAAAAGAACTGAAAGCAGGGACTTGGGCAGGTATTTGTATACCAATAATCATCACACCATTATTCACAATAGTCAAAAGGTGGAAGCAATCCAAGTATCCATCAAGATATGAATGGATAAAAAAAAATATGTATATCCATATCATGGACTATTACTATTCAGCCACAGAAAGAAGTGAAATGCCAGTACATGCTACACCATGGATGAAACTTGAACATCATGTTGAGTGAAATAAACAAGACAAAAAAGGACAAATATTATGATTTCTCTAATAAGAAAATTCATAGAGACAGCAAGCAGAATAGTCATTACGAGGGTTAACGGGAGGGGGAATGAGTATGAGTTTGGATTTAATGTTTGATGAAAATAGTCTGGAAATAGTGTGTCAAAGTTACACAGTTATTATCAATATACTTTATGTCAAAGAATTGCTCACTTAAAATGGTTAAAATGATTTTGTTATATATTTTTTACTACAATTAAAAATAAATTATTGTTTATATTTTCAATTATTAAATGTACAAAGTAAAGTGAAAAAATAAATTATTAAAAAAGAAAAGTCTTATAATAAAAGTACAAAGTACAGAAGAACATAATTTTCATTAGGGGATGAGGAAAGACAACACTGCAGAGACAAAATTTGAGCTGAACCTTGAAGGCAAATAAGGTCTGAGGTAGAGAAATTAAAGAAAAAGGTAAAGAAGAGGATAATTGGTAAAGCAAGACCACATAGGAACAAAGGGAGTTCGAATCAAATGAAGTGAAGAGAGAAAGCATATTTTCACTAAGATAGGAAGGAGAGAATGGTTGAAGATACAGAAATTCTAAGTGAGAAGTTGAAAGAATTTATATCCAGTAGTCTTCACTCAGACAAGTGAGAGCAGAGCTGAACAGCAGACAAATAGTTTCTAAGCTGAAAAGGAGGCACAAGAGCCAGGTTAATAGACTGGAAGAAAAAGAGAAGTCCAAAGCTACCAGTTTCAATAGATTCGGTGAAGGGGAGTAGATGAGAGAAAGAAAAGATGTTTATCTCTTTGAAGTTATTGGTTCTAGGGGATGACAAGCTCCAAGATAAGGCTAGGCATATGGGCTGCTGAAATGGAATCTAGGTAAAGAATTGCCAGAGTGAAGATACACGGAACTTATTAAGGTGTTCAATGGATCAACAATATAGACGCCACAGTCACTAAGAATGATAGCAAGAGATAAAGAAAAGTTGAGCCAGATGTCAAAGTCCTTGGTGACTGCTGGGGAATATCCTGTAGGTCAGGAATTGACTAGAAAAAAATGTAAGAATATGACGGATACAACTATTATCAGAGGAAAAGCCATTTTAACCCAAAGTTAGTCAATGTCTGGAAGCAAGAGTGGGGTTCACAAATGCTGATTTCTCCTTTTTAATCCCTAATTACAAGGAGAAGGGAAGAATAATTTCCATTTAAAAGGGCTGCAAGGGCATATACCATCAGGAGAAAGTCAGGTTTCACTGAGAGGATGTTTTTTAAAAAAAGTTGAGATTCCAAAAAATTTATTGGCAATGGAATAGGGATTCCAGAGGCGACAGTGTAAGCTGTTAAAATGAGAGCTTTAATGGGTGGATAATGGAAGGAAATCAGGTGAAGAATGAGGAAGTTGGGCAATGAAAAACTATCACAAGTAGTTTATACTTTAAAAGTAATTATGGAAATAATGGAAGTAGAAACATTAGGTAGACCAGAGGGTCAATATACAAGAGAGACTGCAGCTGCAGAAGAGTTTAAATGGAAACTGGAAGAACTGGAAGACTGGGCTGGTCCCAGTTCCCTTAAAAGTATGGGTAGCAAACTGTGATGATTATGGCCTAGGTTTTCTGTGATAGACAGCTATCACGTGTCATTTCAACACTCAACAAATATTTACTGAGCCCAGTTCTGTTACAGATACACTAGAGAGTAACAAAGACAGAATCGCTACTCTTAAGGAACTCTTAAGGAGCTTCCATCCAGCAGCACTGATAGAACTTTCTTTCAATGATGGAAATGTTCTATAATCTGCCCCATCCAATATGACAGCTTAGCTACATGTGGCTACTGAGCATTTGAAATGTGGTAGTGTGATCAAGGAACTGAATTTTTAGTTTCTTTAACATCTTAATTATTTAAATTGGCCATATGTGCCTAGTAATACCACACTGGGCAGCATAGGCTTCATTTGATGTCAGTCTCCTTTATCAAAGGAAAGCAATAGATAGAGAAAGTAAGAGAAGTTGTATTTGTGATTTCTCTATTCTCAAGGACTCCTAGAACAGGTCTCCTGAGAATGACAGTAGCCTTCTTATGCTAACTTGTTGAAAGCAAGGTTCTTGCTTAGTGTGCACTGAAAATTAACTTTGACCATTATTAGCAAAAAGGGACCATCCTGGAAGGACAAAAGAGCTTCTCACTGAATCATTAGAGAACTAGAGAGCCAGAACCCAGGCTAGAATAACTGACAGGAATCACAGGCAAGGACTATCTGATTTTTCAAAGGTTGCCACATATCCTTCTATCACTTACTTCACAGTTCAAATTTTGGAAAAGAACTTGCCCAGTTGGTGAAGTATAAATTTCCTGTTCCCTACAGAGATGATACACAATAGATAATTCTTCCCAAGATGGGATGTAAATAGAAGGGAGGATATATTAAATGACAGAAAGTTTAAAAAGCAAAAAAGCAAATATCTACTATAGGCAGCAAAAAAATTCAAATTGATGAAATCAAAATGTTTATAAAAATCTTAAGAAAAAATTAGGAAGCTTTCCAAGTAGAAAATACAGCTCTGGCTTTGGTGTTATTAACCAAGAGAACTACCTAGCTTTAAGCTATGCAAAAGATAAATTAAGGTGTATTTGCTACAGGATATTTTAATGACCAATTTCCCTTTCCCTTAGATATTTACTGCTGTTATCTCCTCAGCACCTGTTTCTCCTCCTACTTCTAATAATAAAATGTACATCCCTCCTCCTCACCCCCCCTAAAGAAGCAGGTATACAACTTGGGCTGAGTCAGAGTGTCCCATTCCCTAGTCACAGGGATAGATCCTAAAATGAGCATGAGCTAGGTAGGCCAAAACTCTGGAGATTTTTCTAACTTGAGATGGCAAGTAAGAACTCTGTCCTCTTTGGTCTCCACATACGGACTTGGCCTCAGAGAGAAAGCAGTTGGAGAGAAGCAGACCCAGAAGAAAGAAAGGAAGAAGAAGAAAGGAGGAGGGAGACAAAAGGCAGGAGGAAGGCACTCTCATCTGACCACATTTGAGTTCCTAGATCCAGGCACCAATGAAACTAGAACAAATGCTGTCCATTCCACAATTTAGTTTTGTTTGAGCTCGTTTGAGTTGAGTTACTATCATAACTAAAAAAGTACTGACTACATAGCTTACTATATTCAAGCTCCTATAATTTTTATGTGTTTAATTTACAAATACTTTTCAAAGTATTAAGTCTAAATGTGAGTAGGGCAGGCTCTTTGAAATGCAAAATACTTTTGGAAAAATAATTTTACTCTTAGCATGAGGACTGGCTAGTGGTGAAGAAATCACTTTAATGAATACAAAAGACTGATATGTAATTAAGCATCTGCCAAAGCAGTGATCAACCCCACTTATCACAGATATTGTTATTTGTAAATAAATGGATATCTGCTTTAAGATTTACACTTTTCATTTCCTTAGCAAGTCTTTATTTCTCTACAGGTAGTCATTTCCTTGCAAATCACAAATTCTAAGAAAGACAAGCTGCAATTATGATTATTTTACTGGATGATCAAAATTGATGTAGCTGGACTTATAGACCATCACAACTATAGACCATTAAAAAAACAAGTCATGAAAATATTGGGAACTGCTCCTTTTGCAATATTTTATATTGGTTATTTTGTTCTTACTAAAAATAAGTTGGGGTCAATTACACATTATAAATGATCTGGAGACATAGAAGAGAAACCAAAGAAAAATTATCAAAGTGGCTAATGGAATACAACAAGAATTATATTAAAGGAATTAAAGTTGTTTTATATAGCAAAACAAACAAAAATCTAAGGGTTAAGATTGTTATTGTCTTCAAGTAATGACAGAATGCTACACATTTTATCACTATGGAGAAATAAGTCCAACCCAGCATAAATGAACTTGAATTGTAACAGAAAAGATTCCAACTGGCCAAACTGTGAGGCCATAGTAGGATAAAATATTGGAGTGATTGGAGTGAGATTCCTGTAGAGGGCTTCCTTCTCCTTTTTGGAGATTTTCAAGGACAGATTAAAAACTACCTGTCGGGAAGCGGATGTAGTTCAACCAGCTGGGTGGCCGACCACCTCATGGGAGGTCCTGGGTTTGGGTTCAGGGGCCTCCTAAAGAAGATGAGCAGACGCTGCACCAGCCGCAATGAGCTAGAAGCCGCACCCGCTGCTACGAGCTAGACGCCTAAACGAGCAGATGCCACAAGCCAACAGACATCACAGCCCATGGGGAGCAGATGTGGCTCAGGTTATTAGGCACTCACCTCCCATGTGGGAGGTCCCAGATTCGGTTCCTGATGCCTCCTGGAGAAGGCGAGCAAACAACGACCAGACAGACAAGAGAACCATCAGGGCCGGGGGGCGGATAAATAAAAAATAAGTAAAAAAGTAAATCTTAAAACAAACAAAAAACTACCTGTCAAATTAAAAAATCAAAACAAACAAAAAAACCCCAACCAAACAAAAAACTACCTGTCCTGAACAGTTCAGAAATGTTCCCACCTAAAAGCAAAGAATTGGACAAGATTGGCTCTCAAAATCCATTACAAATTTTTAATTCCAGAAGAGTAGCCACTAGTAATATAAATTAATAGTTCATAAAACCTGACATTCATAAATAATACATATACTCCTAGCTGAAGCAGATCTTTTCTGAATAATGGAGATTAAGAAACTTGTCCCAAAATACAAAATACAGTTTGAAGAATAAGATTTTTAAAAGCCATTCAACCTCAATCTGTATCATTAGAGAAAGTCACTACGATTATAGAATTAAAAAAGCAGATATAGGGGACTTCCAGGTAGCTGAAAACAAGAGCAGACATCTAGTTTTATGTCTATCCATACACTCTGCAAAAACAATACAGAAAAGCAAGAAGAAATAAGGCCACACAAAACCATGTCCTCAGCATAAATGGAAGAGAGAAATGCCCAAACTTCAAAACAAATATAAGTAAAAAGAGGAAAAGAAAAAACCAAATCCCAGCAAGTGATCTCTCATGCTCCTGCCTGCAATCCTCTGTAGGATAGCAAGGGCTACTTTGTGAATGGGCTTACCTCACCTAGTAAGATTTTTTTTTAAATCTTCAATTTGCCTCACAAATATAGACCCAACTATGTGCTGTATATGAGACACATTTAAAAAACAAAGAGATTCTGAAAGACTAAAAATAAAGGGATGAACAAAATGTATCTGGCAAATGGAAACTATAAGAAAGAGCAGTGATATCAGAAAATGTAGAATTCAAGCAAAAAAGTGAATTAAATGTGACAAAGAAAAGCATTTTTAATGCTAATAGCCATATTTCACTATACATAAACTGTTATTAATATCTATATACCAAATAATACAGCAATCACCTTTATGAAGCAAAACTACAGGAAAGGCAAGGAGTCATAGATAGAAACACACTAATGGGAGATTTTAATATATCACTTTTTCTACAAGACAGATTAAGTGGACAAAAATAAGAAAGTATAGAGAAGACCAAAACATCATAGGTAATGAGGTAGAACTAATGAATATATATATCAAACTTTATAACTCTTAAATTGAGCATTTTCTTCTTGAGTGGTTATTTAACATTCACAAAAATTGATAACATATCAAGAACTAAGGCTGAGTGGTGTCCAGGGTACAAAATAAGAGATACTTCCTGGCAAGCAGATGCAAATGCAGAGTTGGCACATGACAGTGAGCATATCCTTCAATTCTGCACCTTGGGTAACTCACTTGCCTCACCTTAGTCCTGGACTTGATATATTAGGTCACAAAGAACATATCAGTAAGTTCTATAAAGTAGAAATAATAAAACACACTCTGTGATCACAATGCAATGAAACTAGAAATTATTAACAAAAAACAAAAAACAAAATGGCCTTTCCACCTGGAATTTAAAAAATCTTCTGACAAATTCTTAGGTGAAAAAGAAAGCACAAATTGATATGAGAGAATTATTTTTTAAAGCGGTAATAAAAACACTATATATCAGAATCAAGGGGACTTCCAGGAAGATGGCATTGGAGTTGGTAGGCGGGGCTTATTAACTGTCTTACCAAAACAATGGAGGAAGGGCAAAAAACTGCCTGAGGGAACTGCTTTGGAGATCTGCAGACCAGGACAGTGCTGCACATCCTCCAGGAGGATGAGGGACAGAGACAAAGAAAGTGAAAAGAAAACCGGGAGTTACTAGTCCCTGTGACCAGGAATGGCATCCACCCCTCACCCTCAAGTCAAACAGGCTGGATAAAACCCGAGGCTCACTGTGGCCAACTGAGAGGGGAACAGGCGTCTTCCTCCCTGGAAAGAGGGAGAATGCAGTGGACGGCAGAGAGTAGTTTCTCTTCAGTGAGTTTAGCCTGCAGAGCCGAATCTGAATCTTGACTCTGGCCAGACCAGAATCACAGGCAAGTGGGGTTGAAAGAGACACCTCAATGGAAAGATTCACCAATGAGAGCCATCCACTGGCTGGCCAGGAAACTGCAAGGAGAAAAACCACTTTCTGGAGTTTCTTGCCTGAGACCCCATGGATTGGTTCTGTGCCCAATTAGTGAGTCCCTGGCCCTATTTTAATAACTTAAATGGGCAATTTTAAAGACTTAGAGTTAGTTAAACCAAAAATCAAAGAAGAGCCATAGGAAAAAAAAATAAACACTAGGCAAGAGAGAGAAATTGACTGTCAGAGTAAATTCACCAACATATTCAGATACCTGGACATCAACAAAAAATTATAAGCCATACCAAGAAACAACAAGAGATGGCCCAGCCAAAGGAACAAACCAGAAGTCCTGAAGAGACGGAGGATTTAAGACAACTAATCAATGATAATCACAGAAACTTCCCAAATCAATTGAAGGAAAATATGACTAAAGAGATAAAGGATATTAAGAAGAAACTGGTTGAGCATAAAAACAATTTGAAAGCCAGCAAAGAAAAGTAACAGAGCTTATGAGAATGAAAGAGACATAAAAACACATTAGGGGGAAGCGGGTGTGGCTCAGTGGATAGAGCCCCCGTTTACCATATGGGAGGCCCGGGTTCGCGTCCTGAGGCCTCCTTGTGAGGGCACGCTGGCCTGAGCGGTGCGGTGGGCTGATGCAGCAACCTCACGGCAGGAAGCGGGTGTGGCGCAATGGATAGAGCACCCGTTTACCATATGAGAGGCCCTGGGTTCGCTTCCCGGCGCCTCCTTGTGAGGGCAGGCCGGCTCGCGCGGCGCCGTGGGCTGATGTGGCAAGACCTCACAGCAAGGGGGAGATAAGCAGACACAG
>JAQZBX010110173.1:0-10402 GCA_029593785.1 Cabassous unicinctus
TTTTTTGACATTTTACCTTTTATCACTGCAATATCTGATGTCCACTCTGTACCGTGGCACCTTTCCCCTCTCACTCCCCATTGTCTCAATATTTTTCAAGTAATTTTCAAAGAACTTTTAGATCACAGCAATATCACACACAAAATACAAGAGACTTTCATATACCCAGTTTTCTTCCCCTTTCCTCAACCCATATTAAAACCTTTTTGTATGTGGATGGTAACACTGTTATAACTGATATACCAATAGTGAAACATAGCTACTAAATATTGTCAATTGTTTACATTATGGTTTTTATTTTAGATTGTACACTTCTATAAATTTTGATGATATTTACCATGCCCTGTGTCCATCACTGTAAGATAATGACAAACTTTTCTACTGACCACCAAATACCCCTTGTTTTATCTATTCTATTCCTCCCTCCCAATCCCCCCGGGGCCCACGAGGGACCCCTGGCTTGACTCATTGGAAGACAAGATTCACAGTTACATGCAACAAGAAGTCTTGGCACACTGGTTTGTCCTCCCATATTAGGATCCACCATTGCTCTTAAGAGATGCCCACCTATCTATTTCTGAGCAAATTGGTCCTCTCAAAGATGGGAGTCCATCTTCTTCCCACTCATTGTATGGGTCTCCACCCACTGATACCACACATCATGACAGGATGAACTCTCACACAGTCCCTAGAAGCCTGCTCCAGATGCACCCTGATCCTAATGCCACTCCAACCAACACCCTAAACCAGTGACACTTCCTTGTCATATTTCCATAAAAGCATTCCCACCTCTGTTCTTTCAATCTCATACCCAAAAATCCCATGTGTTCACCTGGTCCCTCTCCCATCTCTCCCCCAAGTATCTTGGGTATTCTAACCGAGCATTCCCAATCTACCCACCTTTCAAGCCTGAACCATCAAACCCAATAATATCATTACCCACCTGTCCTATCTCTTCAATACGCAACTACACTCTATCACTTTAACATAGATTACGTCCGTATGGTTGATGGCTCACAACTTTCTCTTCTCTTTCTCTTTGTTGTAAACCTATCTTTCAGACAATAGTTCTCAGAGACTGCTCAATTTCCTTAATTCATATCAGTGAGGGCATGTAATGTTCATTCTTCAATGCCTGGCTTGCTTCACTCAACATAAGGTCTTCCAGATTCATCCATGTTATCCCATGTTTTAGCACTTTATTCCTTCCTACAGTTGAGTAATATTCTATTGTATGTATATATCACATTTTGCTAATCCATTCATCGGTTGATGGGCACCTTGGTTGACTGCAACTTTTGGCAATAGTGAACAATGCCACTATGAACTTTGGTGTGCATATATCTGTTTGTGTCTTTGCTTTCAATTCTTCTAGGTGTATAACCAGCAGTTGAGTCGCTGGATCATATGGAAGATCTATAGTTAGTTTTTTGAGGAACTGCCAAATTTTCCTCCACAGTGGCTGGACCATCCCATAATCCCACAGCAGTGGATGAGGGCTACCATTCCTCCACATCCTCTCCAATGCTTATAGTCTGCTGTTTTCTTAATAGCTGCCATTCTAATGGGTGTAAGATGGTATCTCATTGTAGTTTTTATTTGCATTTTCCTAATAGCAAGCGATGCCAAACAGTTTTTCATGTGCTTTTTAGCCATTAGTATTTTTTCCTTGGAGAAGGGTCTTTTCAGGTCACTTGCTCATTTTTTAAATGGGTTGTTTCTCTTTTTATTTGGAAGTGTAGGATTTCTTTATATATGCAGAATATTAGGATTCTAGCGGATATATGTTTGCCAAATATTTTCTCCTTTTGTGTAGACTGACTTTTTGTTTTCTCAATAACATTCTTTAAGGTGCAAAAATTTTTAGTTTTGAGGAAATCCTATTTATCTATTTTTGCATTTGCTGCTCAAACAAGGACGTGTGCTTTGGGTGTGAAGTTCATGAAACCATTTCCTATTAAAAGGACCTGTAGATGCTTCCCTACATTATCTTCCAAGGTTTTTATGGTCTTGGCTCTTATATTTAGATCTTTGATCCTTCTTGAGTTGATTTTTGTATAAGGTGTGTGATGGTGTTCCTCTCTCATTCTTTTGGATATGGATATCCAGTTCTCCAAGCAACACTTTTTGAAGAGGCTATTCTCTCCCAACTGAGTGGGCTTTGTGAACTTGTCATATATCAGGTGACTGTATATATGAGGATTTATATCAGAACTCACAATTCAGTTCCATTGGTAAGCATGTCTATCCTTGTGCCAATTCCATTCAGTTTTGACCACTGTAGCTTTGTAGTATGATTTAATGTCTGATAGTGTGACACCTCCAGCTTCACTTTTCTTCTTTAATATGTCATTGGCAATTTGGGGCCTCTTACCCTTCCAAATAAATTATGTAGTTAGTTTTTCCAATTCTTTAAAAATTACATTGTTATTTTTTATTGGCATTGCATTAAATCTGTAGATTAGTATGGTTATGATAGACATCTTGATGATAATTAGTCTTCCTCTCCATGAACAGGGAATATTCTTCCATTTATTTAAGTCTTCTTTGATTCCTTTTAACAGTGTTGTGTAGTTTTCTTTATATAAGTCCTTTACATCTTTAGTTAAATTTATTTCTAGATACTTGATTCTTTTAATTACTATTGTAAATGATATTTTTTTCTTGACTTCTCCCTCAGATTGCTTGTTATTGGTGTACAGAAATGCAATGATTTTTGAGCATTGAACTTATATACTGTGATCTTACTGAGCTCCTTTTTAAGTTCTAGAAGCTTTGGTGTAGATTTTTCAGGGCTTTCTATATATAGGATGAGTCATCTGTAAATAATAAAATTTTTAATTCTTGTTTTCCAATTTTGATGCTTTTTATTTTTTTCTTCCCTCAGTGCTCAGGCAAGTACTAAGACAACATTCTAAGACAATGTTAAATAGGAATGGTGATAGTGGGCATACTTGTCTTGTTCCTGATCTCAGACGGAAGGCTTTTGGGTTTCATCATTGAAGATGATGATAGTTGTGGGTTTTTCATATATTCTCTTTTTCATGTTCTGAAAGTTTCATTCTATTCCTATCTTTTGCAGTGTTTTTATAAGGAAAGGGTGCTGTATTTTGTCGAATGCTTTATCTGAATCTATAGAGATGATCATGTGATTTTTTTCCATTCAATCTGTTTATGTGGTGTAATACATTGATTTTCTTATGTTGAACCATCCTTGCATAACTGGCATGAAATCCACTTGGTCATAGTTTATAATTCTTTTGATATATTGTTGAATGTGATTAGCAAGTATTTTCTAAGGATTTAACATCTAGGTTCATTAGAGAAATTTGTCTGTAATTTTCCTTTTTTGTGGTATCTTTGTTTGGCTTTGGTATTAGGGTAATGTTGGCATCATAGAATAAGTTAGGAAATGTTCCTTCTACTTCTACTTTTTGGAAGAACTTAAGCAAAATTGGTGTTAGCTCTTTCTGGAATGTTTGGTAAAATTCACCTGTGAAGTTGTCTTGTCCTGCGCTGCTCTTAGTTGGGAGGCTTTTGATGGCTGGGTCTATCTCTCTACTTTATATTGGACTGTTGAGTTCTTCAATTTCTTCTTTCATCATTGTAGCCTACTTGTGAGTTTCTAGGAATTTGTCCATTTCCTCTAAATTATCATTGTTTTTGGCATGTAATTTTTCAAAGTATCCTCTTATGATACCGTTTATAACTCTGGGGTCAGTGGTTATATCCCTTGCTCATTCCTTATTTTGTGTATTTGCATCTGCTTTCTCTTTTTCTTTGTTAGTCTGGCTAAGGGTTTGTCAATTTTATTGATTTTCTCAAAGAACCAGATTTTGCATTCTTTTATTTTCTAGTGCTTTTTTATTTTCAATTTTATTTAGTTCTGCTCTAATCTTTGTTATTTCCTGCTTTCTGAATTCCTTTGGGGTTAGTTTGCTGTTGTTTTCCAATTCCTCCAGGTCTACATTTAGGTCTTCATTTTAACTCTTTCTTCTTTTTTAATATATGCATTTATGGCTTTGTATTTCCCTATCAGCAGAGTTTTGGCTGCATCTCTTAGGTTTTGATATGTTGTGTTCTCAATTTCATTTGTTTCAAGGTAGTTAGTGATTTCTTTTGAGATTTCCACCTTTACCCACTGTTTGTCTAAGACTGTGTAGTTTAACTTCCATATCTTTGTGCCTAATCTGGTTCTCTGATCCTTAGTGATTTCCGATTTCATTCTATTGTAGTCAGAGAAATTACTTTGCATAATCTCAATTTTTCTGAATTCATTGAGAGTTGTTCTGTGGCCTAGTTTGTGGTCTATCTTAAAGTATGATCTATGTGCACTTGAAAAGAATGTATACCCCACTGTATTTGGGTGTATTGTTCTGTGTATGTCTATTATGTCCAAGTCCTATAATGTCTATTATGCCCAGGTCCTATAATGTATTATTCAGAGTCTTTGTTTCTTTATTTATTCTCTGGTTATATTTTCTGTCTAATGGTGATAATAGTGGAGTAAAGTCCCCCACTATAATTGTAGATGCATTTATTTCTCCACTTAGTGTTTCCAGTGTTTGCCTCATTTATTTTGAGACACCCTGATTAGGTGCATAAATATTTATGATAGTTCTCTCTTCTTGAAAGATTACCACTCTTACTAATATATAGTACCCATTTTGTCTCTTACAATAGTTTTGCATTTAAAGACTATATTGTTCAATATTAGGAAACCTATTCCTGCCCTTTTTTGATTGTTGTTTGCTTGTAAAATTTTTCCCCAGCCATTCACTTTCAGCTCCCTTGAATCCCTGGGTCAAGGTGGGTTTCTTGTAGACAACATATAGATGGATCATATTTTCTTGTCCATTCTGCCAATCTGTGTCTCTTGACTGGTGATTTTAATCCATTAACATTCAGTGTTATTACTCTCGATGAATTTCTTACATCAGCCTTATTTTCTTTGGGTTTATGTATGTCATATGTTGTTGTTATTTCTTTTTGTCTTTTTAGTTGTTCTTACACTTTCCTCCTACTCTCTGTATCCTGTTTTTCCTCTCAATCTGTAGAATTTCCTAAGTATTTCTTGAGAGGAGGTTTCTTATTGGCATACTCTTAATTTCTGTTTACCTGTGAATAATTTGAGCTCTCCATCATTTTTGAATGCCAGCTTTGCTAGATAGAGAATTCATGGCGGAAAGTTTTTTCTTTAAGACCTTGACTATGTCATATCACTGTCTTCTTGCCGCCAAGGTTTCAGTTGAGAAATCAGTACTTAATCTTTTTGTGCTTCCCTTTTATGTGATGCTTCACTTTTCTCTTGCTGCCTTGAGTATTTTCTATTTGTCTTCAGCATTGGACATTTTGATAATTATGTCTTGGAGGAGGTCTGCTGGGATTTATATTGTTTGGGGTGTGTTGTGCTTCCTGGACATGTACCTCCATCTCCCTCAATAGGGTTGGGAAGTTTTCAGCCATTGTTTCCTTCAACACTTGTTTGATTCCCTTTCCCTTCTCTTCTCTTTCTGCGATGACTATAATGCATAAGTTTGTGCATTTTGTGTTGTCAGTTAAATCCCTAAGTCCCTGGTGGATTTTTTTCTACCTTTTTAACTATCTTTTCTACTATGTGTTTGATTTCAGATGTACTGTCTTCCAAATCACTCATTCTTTCTTCTGCCTGTTCAAATTTGCTGTTATGTGAAACCAGCGTCTTTTTTATTTCTTGGATTGTGCTATTCATCACCATCATATCCATTATCTTTTTATGTATGTTTACAATTTCTTCAGTATGTTCTCCCAGTGTCTTCTTAATATCCTTAATCTGTTTCTTCACTCTATTAAGTTGGTCCATTTTATTTGTTTGGACAGCTTTGATTGGTTGTTTGGTGTTCTGCAATTCTTCTTGGTTTTTAGTTGTTCATTGTACTGGTCCATGTCTCCCTGTTTCTTAGTATCATTCATAAATTTTTCTTGCCCTCTGGTCATCATTTTATCTTGATGGCTTTATTCAGTTGACTTTCTTCTCTCTCTGCTCTAGAGTTTTATTTAGCTGGTGGTTCTGTGTCTGTGTCAAGTTTTCTCTTTGACACTTTGTTCTTCTTCTACTACTTCCTTGCTTTTTTCTATGTTCCTTTGAAGAAAAAGATTAGGTTCAGAGGAATCAAAAGAGGTTATAAAGGAAAAGGGTAATAGTAATATTGATCAAAGTTAGAAGAGGTGCCTTATAAGACATATAAAATGAATATGTAACTCATATAAATAGTGTTGATTAATAGGGGGAAATAAAAGTGGAGTACCAACAATGAAATCGGAAAACAATTAGAGGAAAATATATAGAATGACTTAAAAGGCCAGAATGATGAGGAGAGGGAGAAAGAGTAAAGAAAGGGCCTAAATAAAAAGTTAATAAGACAAAAAAAAGAAAAGAAAACATAAGACAAAAGATATAAATCGACATGATTGAACTTGATGACTAATGAAAAAAGTGGGATGCAAGAACCACAACAGAAAGCAGAAGGTAGAAAAATGAAGGAAGGAAAAGAGATAGCATTGGTAGACAAAATCAATATACACAGAGAATGGGAAATAAAGGAACAAGAAACACAGCCAGGAAGAAACAAGCTAGCAGCACCTAATTTTTTTTTTAAAGTGGGGTAATGGAGGAAATAAGAAAGAAAAGCAAGAAACATACAAACAAAGAAAAAACAAACAAACACACAAGCAACAAGTCAAACAAAGCTACAGAAAACAACATTCCTTCTTGGGCCCTTGTGAAGGCTCTCAACCTGCCTTGTTCATCAATCAACTACCATGCAGGTTTCTGTATGCAGGTTTTAAGGCAGATTTTAGCAATTAAACTAAGTCAAAAAAATTTTTAAGTAACTTTTTTTTTTTTTAGAATTAAGTGACCCAAAAGAAGTCCTGTTCTAGATCACTGTCTTTGCTGAGGGGACACTAATAGGCTTGTGGAAAATTGCCAAACCCTTCCCCGTGCCTGAACCCCCTAGGGAGCTGAAATTCTGATAAACGTCAGCTCAGAACTATAAAATTGGATGACTCCACACCCTCCTGAGCCAAGTCTTTGTATCCCAGGATGGTTAGGCAAATCAGGCTTCCTCAGCAGATTTGCCATTCCCCTCAGCCTGGCACCACTTCAATTCAGGTGGTTTGCTTCCTGAACCAGCAAGGGGGTCCAGGCAGCCAAACCTACAGAAAGGAAACCCCTCTCCACCTTCTGCCAGAACCCTCCCACACTTGGAGAATGTTTCCTCTCACAGGGTTGCTGGCAGGAGTTGGGGCTCACTATAGTCCTTTGCCATAAGGGTAGGGCTTAGCTGTCTGTGTCTACAATTTCCAGTGGGAAAACTCACGATTTTGTCTTGAGCAATCCACCTTGCTATCCAGCTCCCGCTAGATCGAAGTCCCTAAGATTCTCACTCCGTGGGCTCCCAGAACTGACTACTCGAGCAGGATACTGTCCCCAATTAGACATCCACTGTGAGAGAAATGGTTAGTGCCCACCTAGTCTGATGCCATTTTCTGCCCTTCTGACATTACTTTGAGTTGGACTTTCCATGGCCTTGGGACTGTAAGCTTTTGCCCTCATAAATATCCTTTATAAAAGTCAACAGATTTCTGATATTTTACTTTGGCACCACTTTGATGGACTTACTTATTTGTCCTTTTGTAACTGGCTTATTTTATTCAATGCAATGTCCTCGAGGTTCATCCATGTTGCCAGATGCATCCTGATTTCATTTATTCTTACACCTTAATTGTATTCCATTGTATGTATATACCACAGTTTGTTTATCTATTCATCCTTTGGAGGATACTTTGGTTTTAGGGTTATTTCCATATTTTAGCAATAGTGAGTAATTCTAACGTGTACATCAGTGTGCAAATGTCAGTTCCCATCCTTGCTTTCAGTTCTTCTGAATATATTTCCAATAACATGATTTCTGGTTCTTACAGCAATTCTATATTTAGTTTCCTGAGAAAACTTCAAGCTGCAAGTAGCAGGTCTGGTAGGACACTATTCAGAATAGGAATAAAGAGCAAAGACTACATTAAGAGCAAAAACTACGTTAAGAGCAAACACCTATGTAGTATTTAACCTCTGCCAAGCACTCTTCTACCTTCTCTACATAGATCAGCTTGTTTAATCTTCACATTATCCCCATGAGGTAGATAGCCTTTTTCACCATTTTGCAGGATAAGAGGATGAGACACAGATTTACCTATCAAACAGATATGTTTATGAGCTGGTGTTTGAACTTACACAGTCTGACTCCAGAGCCTGTATACTTCCCCACTATACCATCTCTACCTCTTACAGAAAGCCAGCTCCTTTCTCTGTAATTTACTCAATGTATAACTATCAATTTCAAAACTTCAATTTCCTTTTCACTAAATGAAAATGTGAGTAGTGCTACACCTTGAGGTTCCATAGAGCAGTAAATGAAATGTACATGTAAGTGTTTGCACAGAGCCTTGCAGTGATAAATGTTCAATAAATGCCATTTCTGATTATCAAAATCATCACCATGGGCAACAAATTCTTAATGTGGTTGAAAGAGCCAAGTAACTAATTGTATGAGATCAGGAAAAAGTAGGTATTGATGAGTTTAACTTTATGTTAAATGTGAAAAATTCCCTAATAATTATCACTCTTCAGAACATGAGAGGTTGTAAAAAAAATGTAATCAGCATGATTATTTTAAAATGTAGCCAAATAATGGATTTTATGCTCTCAAAAAGAAATGTTAAAATTAATCATCTTTGTAATGCAAACTTGTGAGAATAAAATGTAAATTAACTGTAAAAAGAATAGCAACAAAATGAGGTCACCCGTTTAAGTTATTAATAGGAAACAAAATGATTTTGTAAAAATTAAGAAATTGGAAAAATATTACACTTAATTTTAAGTATAATTTATATTTATTCAATTAAAAATAATAGACCATAGAAAATTTACATTGACAAGATATGATGTTACCAAGAGGTCAGAATCTGTTTCTTTTTTTTTTGTTTTTGCTTTTCACTTCTTAACATCATGTTAGAGTGGACCTGGAAGCATTCTTAAAGGCTCATCTTAGGCATCACCAAGCATTTCATCCCATATTTGACTGCTTCACATGGTTAAACTAATGGATGAAATTCTAATTGCTTTTTATTTGAGCAATTGCAGGTTCATATCTTTGTTATTGAAGCATTAATTCATACCCTTTCACCTTTCTTCTCCTTATTTGACAAACAGGGAAAAGGAGCAGGTTGAACTAGACAACAACCTTATCCTTAGGAATGGAGCTGGGAGGGTGGTGAACATGTGTCTGAAACTGGGCACCCACGTAAAGCTTTAAACTATAACTTCAGAAGTTTGAGGCTCTTCCCTACACTAACACATTCCAATCTGCTGTAATGACTTTATAATCCCATATCCCCCAAGAGATAGTGTGGTACCTCCCAGCTGGCCACCACCAGGTCCTGTAAGTATTAAAGGTTTGACCACACCTGCTGGACTCACATGTGGTTTCTTTGGAATATTGAATCATTCAGTCAACCTCCCTGGGCTTGAACTTCCTATGTTACAATTGGCAAAGTTAACAGGATATTCCAGACTCCTAATGGTAGAAGTGACATGGATAGCATGCTGGTCCCAGGGAAATCTATAGGGAAAATCCTACCCTTTATTGGGAAATCTGTGTGGGAAACCCCCCCCTTAATTAGGAAATCTGATGGGGAAATCATGTGCTTTATTGGGAAATCTGTGGGGGAAATCCTGAAGGGGCCACATACCTCTATGAGAACGAGTTGGTTCAATTCATAGACAATTTGGGACCCATTTGAGATATGGGGGATGCCCCATATACACCCATGGGATAAGGTCAGCTGGAAAAGAAAATTGAGGATATGTATATAAAGAAAAGTGAGCAAGGTGCTCTGCTGCTGATGCATGGCCACTTCTCACTACTTTACAAGAGACAAAGTTAAACAATTAGCTGCTGAAGTGAAAATGCAGTGATTAGAGGAACAATTAAAACTAGAATGGGATCTCCATTTAGTGACAGGTCCCTCTAAGCAACTAGATAAGAAAAAGATAGTGCCTCAGATGTTAAAACTATAAAATAAACTTTAAATCATGTTAAACCACTTGTGCAAAGGAAGGCTTAATCATGGATATAACATCCCACACAAGTAGTAGTGCTAAACAGGGCATTTATCAATGAAACCATGCTTGTAAGAAAATATTCTGCTAAAGAGTTGACTGATATAAGCACAACACTCTGACAGCAGCTCTACAAATCACCTGCTGCCTGAGTGATATAGTTGAGGGCTAGTGAGAGCTTATAGAATTAAACTGCTGGAAAAGTAGAAAAATTTAGCAGCATTAATGTTCTCCATTTTGTTT
>JAQZBX010110174.1:0-10396 GCA_029593785.1 Cabassous unicinctus
ATGTTCACTGTGTTCCATTCACAATGGCCTCATTCTGGATTTTGGATCTTTGTGCTGCTTCTTCTCCCTTACTGAAATGCTTCTCCTCTAGATCTTCACATTGCTGATGTGTCATTACTCAGTCTACAATTCAAATAAATTACCCAAGGTCACAAGCAGATGAATGTCTGAGGTAGGATTTGAAGCTACGTAGTTTGGCTCTAAAACCCAAATTTTCAAACACTTTTAAGTGGAGATATATAGGTGAAAAATAATTAAACATATAAATAATTGAGATAAGTTCTGAGTGTGAAAACTGCTAAAAATATAGAGTTCTTTTTAAAGAGGATTTCCTTAACCACCCATTGAAAAAGTATCTTCTGTTTCCTTGAGTTACTCTCTATCACATTACCCTGTTACATTTTCTCTACATAATTGTATAATCTGATTCAGGTGTTTATTGTGTCCCTTTCCAGCAAATCGATTGCAAACTTCATGAAAGTAGAGGCATTGTCATTTTTATTGACTATTCTATCACCAGAACCTACAAGAAAAGTTGGCACAGAAAATAAAAAAGCTTAAAATGTATTTCCTGAATAAATGGTCATCATATTCCTTTAGCCTTCTGAAGAGTAACTGCTTTTGTTAACTAGAATCTTCTGAAATTGTTGACATTCCAACCTTGGTGTTAATTAAAATGGAAAACTTAGATTTATTTTGGAATATAAACCAGGGTTCTTGTGAGGACTCAGAATCCCCTCTAATTAGTTTAATTAGAATGGCTTTATTATATCCAATTAAATACTTTTAAGACTTTTAAAATGGCTGGAATCAGAGTCAAGATTGAGTTATGGGGGTGTAATATGTGGGGAAGAGTGCACCTGGGGCATGCCTATATGAAATATGAATATGTTCAATTGATCATAGGATGTTGTCTTGGTGGAGGAGAACCATACAATAACTGAAAGAATATTGAATTTCCATCCTGCTACATCCTCTAATAGAATGGCAAGTTTCCCCTGAGTATACGGGGAGTGTCTAGGAGGACAGACCATTATGCCAGAGCCTTGATATTGATGGCAGTACTTATAAACCTTCTTCTTGTGAAATTGACTCTTAGCCTGCTAATATATGTTTTCTAAGAGTTACTCTGAAAGCCTCCGTATTGCTCAAATGTGGCCTCTCTCTAAGCCAAACTCAGCATATAAGCTCACTACCTTCCCCCCAGCATGGAACATGACTCCCAGAAATGAGGTTCCCTGGCATGGAGGGATTATTACCAAGCACCAACTAGCCATGCATTTGGAAAAAGACCTTGAACAAAATGTGGAAATATTAAATACAAATGAGGTTTTTTTGCTAAGAGATTTCAAAGTCAGTCAGGAAGTCATTCCAGAAGTTATGCTTATGCAAGTCTCAGGAGCATCTCATTGACTGCCAAAATAAACAGTGCCTCAAAGAGCAGGTCTTCTGAGAGCTCTAGAGACATCTAGATACCATAGATAGGACCGACAATCTCAGGAATTCCACATCCTGTCAGTGGGCCATACTTTGGCATATATGCTCCCCAATGTAACAGAGTTAGACTCATTTATAATTTCCCTACAAATGGCTCTTCTTCCCCTTCTATTTGAACCTATAATTAGCACTATACTTGTCAAATGTATGTCCCAGGGACTTAAATCTTCAGTCTGTTCATATGCCAATTGAGCCCTGAATCTCAGCATAGGTGTAACACCTACTCTCCATTTCAATGGACACTCCTGGGACAACTAACAAAAGGATGATGAGGCACAATGGCCATGCAAAAAACAGAGTATCTACAACTGCAAGCAAGAAGGTTTCATCCATCTGCCCCATGGGAGCTAAGCCCCCTGTCTGTTAGAAACACAGTGGACATCACCATCTCAAAAATCTCTAGAATGAGGAATGAGCAAACATAAGGGAGGAATGCAACTGTGGACTAAAGTAGACATTATTATTCTACCAATGGAAAAACTTCTATCACTGATATAAAGGCAGTGGCCACCAGAGTTTGTGAGGGGAGGGAGATGGAAGAATAGGTGTAACATGGTACATTTTTGGGACATTGGAATAGTCCTGCATGGCATTACATTGATGGATACAAGGCCATTATACATGTTGTCAAAACATAAAATTGCGTGGTGCAAAGTGTAAACTGTAATAGAAACTCTAGACCATTATTAAAAGCAATGCTTCAATATGTGTTCAACAGTTGTAACAAATGTACTACATTAATGAAAGATGTTGTGAATGGGGAAAAGTGTGGGAGGAACAGCAGGTGGGGTTCATGGGAATCGCCCTATATTTTTGACATAATATTTATGTAATTCAAAGCTTCTTTCAAAAAGAAAAACAAACAAACAAGGCAGATAAAGGATTGAGCCACAGGGACCCACATTCAGAAGCCTGCCTTATATGACTGTGATGCTAAGCGAGCTGCTGGTGCTGACACCATAGCTACTCTGCCACTGGTCAAACAGGAAAGCTGCTGCCTTTTTTCCCTGATTTCAGAATGACCCTGGGTTCTGTTGAGCCCTCACCATTACCTAGCCTCATATCACTAATTTCCAACTCAAAGATTTGCACAGTTGTACCTGGTTGGCACAACCCAAGTCATATGCCTGCATCCTACAGACATTGTAATTTCTTGGTTTTTATGTTTTGAAAATTGCATTTTCTTGGTTTTTATGTTTGGAAAATGGATTCACACATTAGGAAACTAACAAAATCGGTGGGTGCCTTCAAAACAATTTTAGTAGCCATACAACACTAATGTTCAGTGCATTTCATGCATGAGAACATATATAATTTACTCCATAGGTAGTTTTTTTTAATTTCTACAAAACTGTTTTTTCCTCTAAACATAGGGCAAAATGGCAGACATAAAGGATCCCAAGGAAATTGGAGAGTAGGAAAAGTATCACAGTTGATGCTGTAGAGAGTAATATTCATATATTCATGTAATTTTTGCAGAATATCTGCTGTGCAAAGCATTTTGCTTAATGCTCAATTAGAAAGACACATGAATAGAATAGTCTTTAACTTTCTGGAACTAGAATAGTATAGCATATAATTTGTTAACAATTCTCAAGTAGTTCTTCCACCTTGATATTGAAATGTTTGGTCAAATGCAAGCCTCTTCAATTACAAATTGTTTTTCTAATTTTATTTACTGTCCCTTTAAAAGATTTTTAAATACAATCCAAATCCCTAACCAAGGTCTGTACTGCCTTCAGCATTTGCTTCCTATTCATCTCTTACATTTAAGTTTGTTTTATTATGTCTTTTTCCTATTTACCCTCCAATACACTGACCTTTCAGTGTCTTAAACTTGTTGAACTCTTTTCAAATTTTGTCCCTCTACATGTAAAACGACTTCCCATGCTAGTTATATCTCATCCTTTGAATCTCAGCTTAATATAATCTTTATAAGCAGCTTTCTCTGCTGCCTTATTGAAATGTAAAATTCTTCCGCTTATTTTCTGTCATAGTACTCTGTTTTCTTTATAGAACTTATCACAGACTGTAAATACTTTTAAAAGTCATTCCCTTATTTATTATCTATTACAAGAATATAAGTTCTATGCAGGCAGGATTTTTAAATTTTTTTCTGTTTTATTAAATATTGTATCTCTAGTTCACAGCATAACATATGGCACATTACAGATCCGCAATGATTTTAATAATGTATATATGGAGAAATATGAGTCATTACATCTAAATTGGAGATTAAATTCTAAATCACCTGTAGCAGTTTGAGATTGTTTTATGAATCCCAAAGAGAGAAAGATTATGTTTTTAAATTAATGTATTCCTGTGGGTGTGATCTCTTTGATTGTATTAAAAATCTGTTGGGGGTCCTTTGTTTATATTGCTCCATAAGGTTGATTTAGGGCTTTTGATTGGACTATGTCAGTGAAGCATGACTCAAGTTAAGTCTCTGCATCCTTGCTGGGTTTGATATAAACCCAGATACACAAAGAGAGAGACAATCAGACACAGAGGAAAAAGAAGCCACCATTTTTGATCCTGCCTTTGCAAGAGAGGACTAGAGGATAGCTTAAGCATAAAGCCCCCAGAGCCTGGGCCCATGGAGCAGCTCAAGAAGAGACAAGTCCTAGCCTGGACACCCACAGATGAGCTCAAACCTTGGCAGAGATTGGCGGCCATCTTGAACAACATGCAGTAGCTGTTGAAAGCACCTTTTATGATGCCTTGATTTAAGCTTTTCTTGACCACCTTGTGAAGCAGGATGGTGAAATAGGAAATCAATTGATGGATTGGGAACCTGGCAAGAGGTCCACATGGACATTGATACACCCAAGATGGCTGTTGGAAAACCATCATGAGAATCCCATCTGGAATGAGATTTCCTCCAGAAGCCAGGAGAAGTCCCAGATATTCTCCAGGGACCTTATCCTTATCATTGGACTCTCCTGGAGGATTGATGTGTGGGGTAATCAATCAAAAGAGCAAACAGCTGGAACTTCTCCCATGTCATTAGCAAAGGGGCAGAATAAATAATGGTTTAAAAAGCAAGTGCAAAGGCCTCTCTCTCTCTCTCTTGCCTTCTGCACCACACTCTCACTGTGCCCCCAACATGGATCAACACACAAGTAAAACCTGGGTATTTATAATCTATAATGAGAAATTGTAGTCTGTAAATTAGCCTACTTTTTCACTCTTCAGCCCCTTCCTCTCTACCTGGGACCTTGATCTGTTATTTTCTCCCATTTCTCTTCCTTCCTACCTTAATAAATTATTGGGCTAACTAACCTGACCTGCTCTTGAAATTCATTTCTTGTAGCTTAGTCAAGAACCTAGACAAAATTTGGTAAAATATTTGGTGCTGTCATCCAGGTGGTTATTGGTGAGTGGAACAATGGCCTACTGCCTGTTTAATACCTTCTTTTGCTTATCTACTTTAAACGGGTTTGCCTGTGAGGCACCATGGCACATAAACCCAGGAAGTAAGAGTCCAGGGCATGGGACCTCTCTGCATCTGCACTGTGCACCCAGGCTTGTGAGATCTGATCCCAGCTGGGAGAGCTGGGACACAGGGCAGGGGCTCAAAGCAGGGCCCTGCCAAGACAGAGGTTCCCCAGCTGAACTCTGTGAACTGCTAAGTTTCTTTTTCAAACCCTTTTATCAGCCATCAACTTTGCCCTTAGGCCTGGCTGCCTCTGCCTTCTCCTACCCTCTCCCCTTGTTGGCAATGATGACAATGACTCAGGGCCAGGAGCTTGCACCTCTCCACAGGTCTACATCTTTTCAAGCCCACCTTCCTATTGACCATACCCAGTTACCTGGTCTAGGTTGGGGTAGGAAGGCAGCAGTAGACAAGGCCAAAGATGGATGCCATAGGAGTTTCATTCCCCAGGTGGGGTCATGGGCCAAGGCTTCTCTCATAATTATCCTTTACTCATGTTTTATCTGCCCACTTCTTACTATTGAATTTCTCATTATGGGTTTTGAATAACTTAAAAACTTTAAAACTGAAAATGCCGTTGCTAGTAAGGAAGTTATTGCCTCAGGGCCCCAAGGCCTGTGAGCTAGAACAATTGACCTATAATCACTTAATGGTCTTTTTGATGACTGAGAAGTTCCTAATTTATAGGACTGCTCTTTTTTTAATATATTTTTTTATTTTTAAAAGATACTTAGATTACATAAAATGTTACATAAAAAATATATAAGGCATTCCTATTTGCCCTACTCCCCAGACCTCCCACTTTTCCCCACATTAACAACTTTTTTCATTAGTATGTACAAACATTGAAATTGATGAACACATTTTGAAGCATTGCCACTAAGCGCGGATTATAGTTTACATTGTAGTTTACACTCTCTCCCACTCAATTCTGTAAGTTAGGGTAGGATCTAGGACTGCTTTTAAGACCTCTGTAAGAATAGGAAGAGGAAGCTTTTTGCCTCTTCTCCAAGAAGGAGCAATATTCAACTTGGCAGCTCAGTCTAAAATGTATTCGCCCCCAAGATCTATTCAGTCTGTCTCCCAAGTCCAGAAAAGCCCCAGAAATGCCCAGCAGCAGGGTGTCTGTGATTCCTGGGGTGGCAGGAACCAGAGAAGTATCTCTGAATGTCCCCTAAGACAGAGGAATACTTGGCACTTTGATTCAGAGAACAGCCAAACTTTACCTGAGATTTATTTCAGGAGCTTTAGTTTGGATAATGGTGCAGTCTCAGACCCTGGAATGCAGGGATGCCAGGAACCAGAGAAGTAAACTCTGAATATCCCCCATTCCTTGGGCCCTTTCATTCAGACAGCAGCCAAACATCCTCTGAAACTTGGATCAAGCACTTCAGTTTGGATAACTGCTCCTGTCTCCCACAAATTAGGCTTAGGCACTTTGGTCTGAACTTTGGAGTTTCAGGCATCCCCCAAGACCTACTTCAGCTCTGGATTAAATTCTCAGGATGCTGAGATAAGAGCATCAGCTCCAAATTATTTGGAGTCACAAATGTTTTAGTCAGACTTGGACTTGAAACTCCAGATCAGTTGACTAAAAAGTGCTCCTTAATTCTTCCTAGAATAATGGGCATGATGCCCACAGGTGTGTCCTCAGAGATCAGAAAATTCTGCCTACTGCTGGTCTACATGGCCACAGTATAGCTGAGAGCAGCCTTTATTATAGATCATATGCAGAGGGACATTAAACATGTTAAAAGTCCTGGTAAACTTCATTTTCTAAGTAATTAATTAATGTACTTAACCAAGGTATCCCTCTTAGCCCTTGTTCCAGAACCTGTCCCACTCACATCCTGGAGAAGACTGGCAAACCCATATGCCTTCCTGCCAGGGCTAAGCATTTCCCATCCAAAGGGATATAGCAAATTAGGTGGCTAGGACCCACTTCAGCTTAGCCCCTTTGAGATGGTCCATGGGCAACCTTTCCTCACCCAGGACCTGGAAAGCAGATTCTGATCAAAACATGGCAAGAAAACAAACCTGTCTCTCAATTACAGCCAAAATGGAAGGAACTTTACTATGTAGTTCTTATCACTCCCACAGCTATGAAGATTAAAGAAATTTCCACCTTGGTGCACTAATCCTGAGTGAAGCCAGCTGCCCAGGGATGTGCCAGCTCACCAGAAGCATCTGATGAAATACATGAGTGTCAGTCATTGAATGGCCTTAAATACCTTTGCAAGTGATGAGGCTAAGTAGTGTCTGTGTCAAATACAGCTGTTCCCTCTAACTCTAGCCCAAATGTCTATAGTTAGGGGGAGGACAAACCACAGACACCCCTTAAGAAACTTTGTTTTCATTTCCTGTAGCTTAACTAAAAAGGGCAATGCTTCTTCTCTCTAGAGTTAACCAACAGCATAAACATAACTGAAAGAAGAATACTGTTTCCCATCAACTTCTGGGAGATATAGACTTTTTAGGCACCTGGCCTTCTCTACTTTTGTGGTTCGGTATCCTCTTAGTGGGACCATATAGTCTCAAAATTCTAATCAAGTTTATTCTTACAGAATCAACATCTTGTTAGCCATATGGGGACTGAGTCCAGCTTCACCCAGGATGCCAGATCCATCTTCCTCCAACCAAGATAGAACAGCCACAGGGTTTTACACATTGTCAGGTGGGGCCTACTGGCCCTAACCAACAGGAAGCAATTACAGCAACTCTTTAGTTCCCCTTCAAGAATAAAGGTGTAAACTCTCTGTTGGGGAAATGAAGCAGGCTAGTAAAATAGGGAATCAATAGATAGATCTGAAACCTGGCAATAAGTCCACAAGGATATTGATACCCCCAAGATGACTGCTGGAAGACCCTCAGAAGAATCCCATCTGGAAGGAAATTTTGTCTAGAAGCCAGGAAAAGCTCCAGATATTCTCCAGGGACCTTATCATTGCACCCTATTGGGGAATTGATGGGCAGGGTAATCAATCAAAGCAGCAAACAGCTGGAACTGCTGCCATGTCATTAGCAAAGGGGCAGAATAGTTAATGTTTTAAAAAGCAGGCACAAAGTCCTCTTTCTCACTGTTGCCTTCTGTGCCCTGCTCTCGCTGTGCCCACCTCTGCATGGATCAACACTCAAGTAAAACCTGGGCATTTATAATCTATAATGGGAAACTGTAGTCTGTAAATCATCCTACTTTATCATTTTTCAGCCCCTTTCTCTCTTCTTGGGACCTAGATCTGTTATTTTCTCCCATTTCTCTTTCCTTCCCACATTAATAAATTACTGGCCTAACTAACCTGACCTGCTCTTGAAATTCATTTCTTGTAGCTTACTCAAGAACCTAGACTAAATCTGGTAGCACTTGGAATTGTAACTTTTACTGCAAATAAACTCCTTTTATAAAAGCCAAAACATTTCTGGTAATTTGCATTGGCAGCACTTTGAGAAATTAAAATTATATCTAACCACATTTGAAGACAAAATTAATTGAGTATTAAATAAAAAGGAAGAAAAATATGCTATGGTAAAATGCAAAAATAAGTGACAAATTCATCATTTTGCAACAAATGAGTGGCTGATATATTATTCTAGATTGTTATAATTTTCTGAGTCTATTTTTTTCTCCATGTTACATCATTGTAGCCCCAATTACATGACTGGTTTGACAGTTTCTTTATACTTTGATATTCTCTAAACATTGTTTAGAAAATCCCAGATAATATAATTTAACAGAAAGTAGTCTTGGACATACTCCAATTGCAGAATTCAAAATTAAATATTGTAGTTAGAAAGGATAAAAGGTACAATGTTGTTTGCCCATATGGGAGATAAAAAGATTATGCTTTAAAAAAATGTTACTATTACTTCATGAGATGCTTTATTAAGTTTAAAATATGATACAAATTAGTATTAATACCCATTAAATCTAAAACATGATTGCATTGTGCCATAACAAAACTCTCAAGTACAACTAGTTTGGCCAGTTCAATACAATTGAATGAGATGGACAAATACTGAATTGGTGCTTTTTCTTTATCAAAGATTTCAGAAAAGAAGTTACTTGGAAAGAATTTCCTCATGAATGTGTAGTTCTATCGTCTTGGGTAGATATAGAATTTGCTTGCTTTTTTAATATATTACCTTAACAAAGGAATTTTTTTTCTTTCTGTTTGCATCATGGAATTCCTTTCATATAGATGTATATTTCAAATGATAATTTTCTGGAATATTAAGAGAAGTCTGTGAAGAAAAATTGATAGACATAGATATATAAAATCAAATTTATCTCCAAAGAAAAATGCAGATTTTTCCTTCTGTGGTCGTGTTGACTTGGAGAATGAATTTCCAAGTCCTTACGTATAAATTAAAAAGTCTCCTTCAGAGTGTGAACAAAATTTCAAAGGTAAGATTTTAACAGTTAATAGTGGAAACCAAGCTTTGGGATAATGTCAATTTTCTTATTATGTAAGAATTTATGTCACCTGAACTTATAAGAATTGAAAAGTTTAAAAAACTGCTGGACTCACAGGGACTTTGAAGTCAATTGAAATTATATACCATCTAGTTTTTAAAAATATATGACCAAGAGGCAAGATGGCATCGGTTTAGGAGGGCACTCACTGACTAACTCTCTGAGGACGGCTGATTGTGGACAGGGTCCTGCCAGGGGGTCTGTGCTGTGGGCACATGGAGCAAGAAGCTTGGGACGTCTATCTGCAGGCAGATCAATGGCATGGATTGATCAGTAGAGATTCGTGAGTTTTAAGCCTGCCTGTGGAGGTTAACACAAACGGCTGAGCCCACCGTCAAGGAAAAAATGCTGGTTTGAGCCGCAACTACCTCCCAGCAACCCAGTGAGAGGGAGCGTTCTCTGAGAGTGGGATGTTTCTGGAGAAAGGTGGAGAGGGGTTTCCTTTCTGTGGATTTGGTTGCCTGGAAACCCTTGCAGCTTGGGAGAACAAAATAGCTGTATTGAATCAACACCAGGCAGAGGGGAGTGGCAAATCTGCTTAGGAAGTGGATTTACCTAGCTGCCCAGGGATACGCCCCAAACCCAGCGGTGAGAGGGAGCATTCTCCAAGACAGGGAGTGTTCTGACAGAAGGTGGGAGGGGTTTCCCTTCTGTGGATTTGGCTGTCTGGACCCCCTCATAGCTTTGGGGTGCAGACAAGCTAGCTTGAAGCAGTGCCAGGCTGAGGGGAGAGGCAAATCTACTGAGGAAGCCTGATTTACCCAGCAGCCTCGTGACACTGAGGCATGGCACAAGAGGGGTCAGAATCAGTGAATTTTATTGTTCTGCACTGACAAACATCAGAGCTTCAGCTCCCCTGAGGAGGCCAGGAAGTGGGAAGTGCTTGATTAGTTTCCATGACCCTAGTTAGGGTCCCCTTAATGAAGGGGGTCATCTAGAAGAAGACTTCTTTTGGGTCCCTTATTTCACCAAAAAAAAAAAAAAAAAAAAAA
>JAQZBX010110175.1:0-10398 GCA_029593785.1 Cabassous unicinctus
TTTGCTCAAGATCTGAGTGTTTCATTTCTGTTATCCACAGATTCTACACCATGTCTGGGAAACAAAATGGAAAATGAACAAATAATTGATAAAATCAGAACCTCAGTAATATTTTAATTGCTCATTAGAGGCTTGTAAAAACAAAATTAACTGAGGGTATAGATGTGCCCTGATTATATATTTTATAATTTGTAAAAAAGGAAATTCATATACTGGTTGTGGTTACTGAAGTCTATGGATGTATGAAGAAATGCACATTAATTATTTAGGGGTATAAAGAGAATTCAACAATGTAATTTTTTATATTTGCCTTCTTTATCTGGCTCTGTTTTACTTTTCTGATGGCCAAAGCACTGAATCACCTTGATGAGAAAACATGAATATGGCCATATATTTGAAGGTTCATAGAAGTCTCAAGAACATTCTTAATTATATAATCGAACAAGATAAAAGTTACTGAACATCCTAGGCATTGATATCTGTATTGTAAAATGCTCTGTGTGAAATCATTTCAGAATGGGAGCAAAGACAAAGATCCCTTCTGATTTTCAATTTGACATTTCTTTAAGGAAGCCAGGAACTTGTTAGGGGAAAGCATAGGAGTAGAAAAAGCTTATGGAGAATGCTTGTTTAGACAAATAGCTTTAAAGGTTTCCTCCTATCACATATTTTCTCAATTATCCCATAATGCATTGAAATTGTTTTTTATGAGCAGTAGCTTTGCAGAACACTGTGTTTGAAATTAAAATATTAAAGTACAAACAATTCCAGGAGACTGCCGCTAATTCAGAACATGGAAATATGGCATCTAACTAAATCATCTCCTTTCTGTACAACATCATATATGACTGAGTCTAAAGACTAATTTGATTTCCATATTGTCCCCTTTTATTAGCCTTAGTGGGTATGACCTAAACATAGGGAAATTTTAACAGTCCATGACTCAGGGCAGGCAATGACTTTTGAAGAAGGTGGTCTTGCATGTAAATTCCCTCTAAAGACATTGATTTCAATTATGAGTGCCATTCTGAAAGTACAACAGAAATCCCTTTGGAAGGCCAATTATGTTATAATTGTAATAATATAATTGTTATAATGATGTAGCTATGCAAGCTCAGATTTTAATGGGAAGAACTAAAAGGAAGCTACTATGTGATCTGTAGAGGCAGTCGCATTTAGGAAGCTTATTCTAGGATCTGCCTGAACATAGTGTACCCTGAAGGAATTTGGCATCCCTAGAGGAGGAGAAGCACCTGAAGGGAAAATAACCTTAGAAAAGAATCAGAAGAAGGCAAGCAAGGACAATTCCCTCTCCTCCAAATATGCACTAGAGAAGTAGATAATGGTAGTAAACAAATATTCTTGTGGTTACCTGGTCGACAACTATTAACATTCACTAATGTGGTTTGAGCTTTATATCAACACTATTTTCACAGGAATATATTTGGTAATTTAGTATGGGGATTATCACACAAACAATGACAATGAAATAGGAAAAGGCATTAAAATTGTCACCTAAATCACTTAACTCAAAACTAAAAATATACTAATTTCACTGATTTTAGTCTGGCGAGTCTCTAAACTTTACAGAAAGGAAGGTAAGAAAGATAAACAATAAAACCATCTTTCTTTTACTTCCACCTGGTGTTTTAAAAGAAACAGGAAAACATCTTCTTCGTAGGAGTGCATAAAAAGTATATGCTTAAAAATTTTTATTTTCTTTTACATTCAAATTTTACATTGACTGGTTTAGTGGTAGTTAAATTAATTGCATTAAGCCATAAATTTGACTTTTGTATAGTATCTTGATATATAAATCTAGAATAGATGTTTAATGAGCATATAACAATCTTTGCTTATTGATATATGGAAATGATTCACATATTATAAAATATCACTCCAAATTTAAACAATGCAGAGTGCATTCCCATTGGCTGCTAATTTGTTCACATTCAGGGGACACATTTTTCATTATTTTCTATTTGTTTCCTGGAATTATTCCTGGAGGGCAATAGAGTGGCCCTCCATGTCACTTACTCTTCATAACAATTTTAATAATGTTTCAGTTTTCAACAGAAATAAAGCAATCTACCTCCAACATGGCAACCCTTCCTTAATGCTTCTCTCTGCCCTGGATCACCTACCTTGGAATCCTTTATCGGTTTAGACATGTTACCCGGATGGCTTGTCTGTTCACTAAGAAATCTAAAAAGTTGTGGAGCACTAATTCTGAATTTCCACACAAATAATTTCATGGAAATACACATTCACTTTCCATTACATTAACCAAGAGAATCTGTATTCAGCAACTTATTGAAAGCAAGGGCTTTGCAAGTCAGAAACTCGATGTCTGTGAGACTCCAGATGTTCCTACCTACATCTGTAAAATGAGGTTGCTAGTGAAAACTTTGGATATATGAGATAGTATATAAACCAGAAGATAGTCTGGTGATACATTAGGTAATATATGAAAAAAACAGCTAGGATTTTATTTGAAATCCAAAATGGTCTCTATTCAAAATCAAATACTTTTGTCCCTCAATTCCATTTCTAAAGACTTATTTTAACAAAATACCTGGAAATGATAACACATGTATGTATAATTTTACTCATCAGACTTGTTTATAATATAAAGAATTATATACAAACCCTAAGATGGATTAAATAAATTAATAAACATCAATTGAAAGGAACACAATGCTTCTATTAATATTTTATATTTAATTGTGTTTTTTATGTCCTCATATTGGCTAAAAATTAAAAATCTGATAGTATGCAAAAGAAAACATGGTTATCTCTAGGCAGTATGACCACAGATGTTTCTATATTTTAAAAATTTCTTGTATTGTCTCAATGTATTTAAAGGGAATATGTGTGCATGTATATGTACAATATGGAATTAAAACAATTGACATTGGTGAAGCATAAATAATAAATGCTGGTTGACTAGATATCATGTAGTTATTGTTCATAAGCTACAATATTAGTGTAGAGAGAAAGAAAAAATAAGGGTAAAAGAAATTAAAATGAAAAATGTATTTCCTTCTCAATTACCTACCTAAAATAATATCAAATTTTATTTTATTTTTATTTTGGGGGGTAAGTAACTGGGGATTGAACCCAGCACCTCCTACATTCAAAGCAAGTGCTTAACCCATGGAGCTACATCTGCTCCAGAACATCAGCTTTTTAAATTTTTATTATTTATTTATATGTGTGTTTGTGTGCTGACAACAGCTTGGGCAACATGGCACTTTGGGCCTTCTCAGTTGCCCACCAGGCCCACTGGCACCTGAGGCCTGCAGCACCTTCTGCTTTGCGGCTGGCCAAGGCCTGGGAACGCTCTGGGAGCAGGGCCTGTGCCTGTGCACGGCGGCCCAGCCCCAGAGCCTCCACCTCCTGCCTACACTTCTTCTCAGGCCTCCTGTCACCCTGAGCCCAACTGATGGAGTCCTACCTTCTTCCACCAAGTTCCCCCACACACCTGTGGCATCAGGCCAGCCAGTAGCCCTCCAGGTCACTGCCCCATGGCCAAGAAACTCATAGCGCTGTGACTTCGGTCATGGCTCCCAGGAGGTGAGCATTGCCAGCCCTGCTGCTGTGCATCGCTAAGTGCTGCTTGGCACTATCCTGTGATGGCCCTGCTGGCCCTAGGAGCCACCTCAGCCCGGCTGGCAGCCCAGGTGTAGGTTCAGGTGGCACCTGCGCCCTGGAGCTCCAGTGCTTGGCTTACCTGTTCAGGAATGAGAGTTTAAAGAAGAGTTTGGTGTCGGCCTGGAGGCTTCTTACTGCATTGTGGCCCTGAGCAAGGGGTCGGCCCAGATGGTGCACCATCTCTGCCCTCCGACACGGAGTTCTTCCCTGGCAATGGGCACTGCTACCGCCTGGTGGCAGAGAAGGCAGGCTGGCTACAGGTACAGGAGCTGTGCACGGCCTACGACAGGACCACCCTCGCCATGGTGGACAGCCCTGCTGTCGAGCACTTCCTCGTCTTCGAGGGCCACCAGGAACCAGGACACATGTATAGGTTTCTGGGCCATGGAGGGGCTGGACCTGGTTACCGCTTGCAGACTGGAAAGCTGCCAGAACCCGCTGCCCTGGGATCCGTGTCCTGCCACCTCCGAGACCTGCCTGTCCCTGGAGCTTGAAGGGCAGTGCTCTGAGCTGCACAGCTACATCTGAGAGCTGCAGCCTGGAGGCCCCACGGGGTGCTGAGAACTTCCCTGTGGGAGTGCCCAGTGGGAAGCTGCAAGGAATCCCAAACTCCTGTCCCAGCAGGTTGTGGAAATGATAGTAGTCCTGGCTGAGTCTGCGGCGTGAAGTTTTCCTCATGGAACCTGAGTTCATGACCTAAGAGCTCCCGCGGCCCACCCAGGTGCGGCTGCAGGTGTATGGGTCCACAGGAAGAGCTGGGGTCCCAGAAAGTGAGCCTGAGAGTGGGTCCTCAGACAACAGGTCTCAGTGGAACCCGATTGCATGCCGGAAGGGCGCCTGTGCCCCACTGCCAATATCTACATGTCCCTGGACACCCCCTGCCACTCTCGGCCCTGGGACAACGGGTCAGCACCGGGCCCGGAAGCCCCGAGGCGATCTATGCCCGGTGGACGGAGCATTCCTTGCTGCGGGCCTGTCCCCACTCAGTACTCCATGTGTGCCATTGCTTGAGCCCAGGTTGCTCCCCAACCAACTCCACAAGTTTTCCGAGGTCTGGGTCTCATCAGGAAACAAAAAAATCCAGATTCTTCCCCCACTCCCGCTTGTCCCTAATCTCAGGTCCGGCTGCAGCCTGAGCAGCGTCCCTGAGAGGGTTTCCTAAATTCCTTGATAAATGGACCAGTCCACAATGTTTTAAAAAAATCTGAATTAGAATTTAGCATGTAATTTTACCAATGCTTTGCTAATCTTGAATTTTGTATAAGGCTTTTTGCAATAGAGGCTTCTATTTTTAAAAAATGCATCAAGTAAAATCTCTATTACATTTTCTTTGATTATTTTTCAAAATTTTAATGAAAGGTACTCTTCTTTCAGATTGTAAGAGCATAATATGAACATATTAAAAGCAAAGCCAATACTCTTTTTCTTCCCTTTCTCCATTCCCAATCATTAGAAGTTTGTTTAATATCCTTTAAGATGATTGTCTTGCATACATGAAAATAATATCATTCATCCACAAAGAAAGATGTTACATTTGTTTTAGAAAAAAATTGACTAATCCATATAATGTAATTTGGTTTTGTTTTTATAAAGCATATGTCGTTAATATCCCCATGCCAGAAGATATAAATCTATCTTTAAAAATAACTTTAAGTAAGTACACAAATGAAAATACACACATCTACATGTATTTTTTTATTATAGCATAAAATTTTACTTTACTTAGTGTATCCTTTTTATTGCTCCTTTTTCCATTTCACAATCTTATGTCCAAAAAGCTGTATCTTTCCTATTAAGATATATTCCAAGAAATCCATTTAACAGTTTTTTTTCTCTTTTTTTTAAAGCTCTGTTTATCACTTGGTATGGTCATTACATGCTTTCAATAAATGGTGCATATATACTTATTTATATATTAATCTTCTCAATCAACCACAGCCTTTTGTACATATTTTCACATCAATAGAGAGAAGGTTAATGTATTCTACTTAGTGAATATATAGTATTCCACATTATGGAATTATCTTAATCCAGTCACCTATTCCCCCTATTGACAGGTATTCTTTTGTTTCCAGTTCTTGGTCACTATAAATTATGCTACAATAAATATATAAATAAATAGATCATTTTGAAGGCTAATTACAGAACTGACATGGAGTTGTTCATCAAAGCAGTCAAGGTAGAGTCCACATTCAAAGTAAGTACAGAAGGACACTATGTCTCCATGGTAGAAGTGACAAAAAAAATTTGCACCTATCTTCAATCTGCCTCATCTACCACAAAGGAGATGTAGCACCCTGAAATTTCTCATTTCCAGATTTTTTTTTTAATTAGGTTTTAGCTTACATAAGTAAATATCTAGGGTGTGTGTGTGTGTGAATTTTTATTATTTTTCACATACATTTACACAACAAATGACATTGATGGAAGAGATATTTAAAAATCACATTATCAAAGGAAAGGTGGAAGGAAATTTATATCAGTCTGGTCACTGTGAAGATATGTTTAACTCAGGTTCTTGCTGAGGTAGCCAAATCAAACCAGGGACCAAGAGAATATAACAATATGTAACATGTTTGGAGGATTATATAGGGGCTTTTGGGGGATTTGGGGGGACAGAAACTTTTAGTACTTTTCAATTTAGAAAAAATATATAAAAATGGCAAACAAATTGTTTGTGGAACAGAGCCCTGCTATAAACAACAATAACAAAAAAACATATGTGCACATGAAACCATTTCAGCAGGATTCCTTAGACCTTACTAATTGTAACCTGGGCTCATTACCTTGACCTCCCTCTATAGCTTCCCCATTACCTGTGTCCCTAAAGGTAAGCCCTAATTAGCCCTACTGAGCTAATGGAGACTCCCCAAGACCATGCATGTGTATTCCCTGCTGTGACTGAAAGTAACCTAATGAGGTCTAGCCTGCTAAAACTCACCATGATAAAGATGCCATTTTCTGATTGTGCCACACAGAATAATGTCCATCTGTGTATATGCCCTGTTTTTGTACCTAAACTGTAATCCTCCCCTCTCCTGGTCAGATGTTTAAAAAACAACCAATCAGGATATGTCAACCCATATTTCCTGACTGTCTCCACCTCCCACTTTTGCCATCTTATAACACTTCCCTAAGTTTTCAACTCGGGGAAACAGATTTGAGCCTTGCCTCCTGTCTCCTTGCTGGTCAACCTCATAATAAACTCTTTCTTTCCTCAAAATCCTGATATCATGGCATTGACATTTGTTCATATCAGACAATGAGTGCACTTGCTCAGTAACACATACAGCTGAATTTTATTGTTGGTTTGATGTTTTTGTTTGTTTGTTTGTTTGAATACAAATTGCACTTACATGCATGAACTATGTTAGTTGAAACAACCCCAAAGTCTTCTTCTTTGTCCATCGATCACCAACGAGACCACCTCAAAATCTTTTAACAAAAATATGATGCAACTCTGTTTGCTAGGGGTTTTAAGATATTTAAAAATTAACCAAACCTGATTTTATTACTAAGCAGTTTACAGTGCTGGAAAATAAGTTAAAAAAATAAATATAATTCAAGAGTATGCTAAACATAATGGATGCTATACATTCATAAAATCATTAGTAGATCGCATATGGATGGAGAAAGGCAATCACTCATTCTTAATTTAAAAAGTGGAATATAAGATAATCTTTAAAGGACTGTCATTTCTAAATGGAGAGATGAAGGCCACTGTTTCAGAAATGGAAGAAACAGGATGAACAATGAAAAGGAGAGTAAAGTCATTAAATAGAGGGTCTAATGAATTTCTTTAGACATCTCCTTGAACTAGAGGAAGAAGGTATACATTCAGGATAGCTGAAGCCCATAATATTAAAATCATTTCTGTTCCCTTGTTGTCATTTATCAATTTGGAGACAAGAGTCAAGAATTAAAAGTTCAGTCTTTGCTAAAGTTATTGAAACATTCAAGAGGGAAAACACAGAATCAGAAATCTAATTAATCTTACGTATGCATAATAAAGCAGAGCAAAGGCAGAAAGTTTAGGGATTTAAGTCCCAACAGCCACTAGAATAAAATAAAATGTGATCGGTCTGTTGTTCACCTACCAGAGGCATGGTGAGAAAGACTTCTTCATATAAGGTAGGTTTCTGAGCTTTCACAATTAAAGAATAGAGGGAAAACCTTTGGGTGTATATATGTATGTATGACATATGACGAATCAGATATTGAAGAATATTTAAGTGAGTCATTTTATGCCTACTTACTCCATTAAATGAATTGTGAAACCTAATTTGACAGACCTAATTTGTATACAGAACATACAGATTTTACTTATTTATTTATATTTTAACCAACAGTTGTAAGTCATTATGTTTACCACTATGCAAGTGTATTATTTTCCTTATTAGTTTAATTTATTCTAGTTTTTATGCAAATAGCAATTGAGGTATCACATTACGAGAATCAATATGTGTAAATATGTGTAAATTTAAATCCATATGGATCACATTCCATAATATTTAATTGTAGCAAGAATTAAATTCAGATCAAAGTCTGCATTCTAATTTTCATATTTTAACAGAGAGATGCAAACACCCCAGACATACACCTAAACACACACACATATACAAGAAACAGAGTACTATATATCTACAAAATGTATATTGTTACTCTTCCCACTGTCATTTCAAATGGAAAAGTCCATTTAAAATACAATACCAGTGGTCCCCACTTCTTGGCAGCACATCTGTTTGGTTTCTTATGGGACTTTGCCAGTTCTGTCATAAAACGTGATATAAATACAGCTGGAAAAAAATGAGGACTTGTGATAGAAAAAGTCAATAAAATATGTCTCATTTGTCAGGAAACACTAAAGACACCATACACCAAAAGCAGTAACAATGATTTTATTCATTTACTTACATGCAGTATGAATAATTCAGTGATATATTCTTTATTGCTGAAACTTAAAAAGTTCATCATGTTTTTTGCAGAATGCAACAAATTTAGCCAAGTCTTTGTACATTTCAGTTATTATTTTCAAACATATGATATGTTTTGTGCTGTTATCTTCTGGTCTTTTCTATCTAGCTTTGGTGTTTCTTTGACATCATTTTGATCTGGAATAAGTTTTCATTCAGTCAAATCTACTGCATGTGATAAGGCAAGATGTTAAGAAATCATCTATCTCATGAATGACATCTAGATTTAGAGTAAAATATTTCTTATCTCAAACTTTTTTGATTTTTCAACGAGGAAACAACACTTCTTTGAAAGAGATTTTCATCTGGGTATTTTATGAGGATAAAGAAGAAAATTTACAGAAGCAAATAACGTTCTCCTTTACCGAAAATAGCTTGTGGATGTCCAGATAGTTAACTGTAGATCTACTATTTTCTTTTTTTTTTTGAAACATTTTATTGAAGTAAATCATTCATACATGAACATACATAAACTATAAGTGTTCATTAAACATCATGATCTTACAAAACAAACATGCATAACATCATACAGGGCTCATTACCCTCTCCCCCACAAACATTCTGCATTGTTGTGAAACATTTCTTAACAAATCATGAAAGAACATCATCAAAGTATTTCTACAAACTATAGTCCAAATCTTCCTACCCTATACATTAAGGATTTATTTATTTATTTACTTTTATCCATTTTCCCACCACCACCACCACCATTTTTGCTGTTTCTGTGTCCATTCACTGGGCAACTCTGTGTCCATTTCCTGCTCTTTCTTTTCATCCTTCTCCTCCTGTCTTCACTGGGATAGGATCCTCGGAACCTCCAATGTGGGAGAGAGGCTTCCTACTACTGCCTGCACCACCTTAGTTCCTGGTTTTTCGGTGCATCTCGTCTTGGCTCTCGCTTGTGTCTTTCTCCTGTTATGTCATCATCTTACTGTGCGGTTTGCGGGGCCTGGCGGAGCACCCACGCACAAAGCCTGCCGGTTCACCAGCGGACTAGGCCTAGTGGCTCATCGGCAGACAGGACCTGGTTGTCCACACACCTTCTATATTTTTCTTTTTTTAATTTTTATCAAGAGATCCTGGGGATCATACCCAGGTCCCTCCATATGGGAGACAGATGCCCAACCACGCGAGCCTCATGCGTCCCCCTGCTATATTTCTTAAGGTTGACCAAAGATACCCAAAGTTACAGTCTTTTCCCATACAGGATGGTCATAAAATAAATCAGGCTTAGTTTATCACCAGCATTCTAAAAACCAGACCTAGGGAGAAAAACTAGGTCTGGGGACACATGTATGGTTTCTAATATAGCAAATGTTTAGCCTACCCTGATTATCACAAAATCAGGACAGCGAGAATATTCGCATCTACTATTTTCTTGATCATTTTTGCAACAATTCAGAGCAAGGGAAAGAAGAATGGACCAGGAAAGTTGCTCCTTTTTGACTGAATTCATTTTCTTGGGAAATGATCTCTCTGAGATCAAAGAGACCCTATTCACTATACTTCTAGTTGTTTATCTCATTAATATTCTGGCAAACCTTGGAATGATCATTTTAATTAGACTGGATTACCAGCTACACACACCGATGTACTTTTTTCCTCAGCCATCTCTCCTTCTGTGACCTTTGCTATTCCACAGCAATTAGGCTCAAGATGCTGGTGGACCTCTTTGCCAAGAACAAATCAATTCCTTTTTATGGTTGTGCTCTGCAATTCTTCACTTTCTGTATCTTTGTAGATTCTGAGTGTCTCCTGCTGGCGGTGATGG
>JAQZBX010110176.1:0-10396 GCA_029593785.1 Cabassous unicinctus
AAATAGGAACACTCCTTCACTGTTGGTGGGACTGTAAAATGGTGCAACCTCTGTGGAAGACAATTGGGCAGTTCTTCAGGATATTAAATACAGAACTCCCTTATGATCATTTGGGAGTAGATGTAGCTCAGTGGTTAAGCACCTGCTTCCCATGTACGAGGTCCTGTACAAGGACCTTCCCATGTACAAGGTATCCCTAGTACCTCCTTTAAAAAAAGGGCAATATTAAAAATTGTACCATATATCCAGGGCAATAATCACATGCATTAGAGCTAAGAAAATCTGGACAGATAAACATGGGCTAATCTCAAGCTCCAAAATAAGTTGGATCAAGCTTCAAAGAAGAGCCTTAGCAAAAAGCCAATCAACAATAAAAACCTAGGCAAGAGGGAGAAACTGACTTTCAGAGTTAACATATCCAAATAATCAGATGCCCAGACATCAGCAAAAAATTACAAGGTATATTAAGAACACAGTCAAGATCAAATTAAAACTTCAGAGGAGACACAGGATTTGGAAAAACTAATCAAAGAAGTTCAAACAAATCTGATTCGATTTAAGGAGATAAAGGAAAATATGAATAGAAATAAACTAATAGTGTATATAGAGCTAAAAGATATTAAGAATATGTGAGCATAAAGAATTCAAAAGTTTAAAAAAAAACATAACAGAAATTATGGGGATGAAAAACACAAGAATGGAGATTAAAATAGCCTAGAGGCATACAACAGCAGATTTGAAGAAGAAAGAATCTGGATCAGAGGATGCAGGAATCCGTCCTGCAAAGTCTTGCATAGATCTGTCCAGCAGAGCCCTCGACGGCGCAAAGAATTATTCTGAATACAAAGGTTGAGAGAGGTGAGGGGGAGCACAGCTAAAGAAGCTATCCTCTTGAGCTGATCCCCAGCACAATTTTTATTCAGAATTTTTTTCACAGTAAAGGTCAGGGTGTCTGTGAGAAGGGGCAGGTAGGCAGTGTGTATGTGAGGGGTCGTTAAAACATCACAAGCAATCCAAGCAGAAAGATAATGAAGACATATAGTGGCTTATGTCAAAGATAAGGTGGATGCGAAGGTTTTGGTTAACTAATTAACTGAACAGACCAAGAATGTTTCTGTTTAAGGTAGAAACTGATAGTGCTGACTTCCCTGCATGTGCAGGGGTGCAGGCCTCTAAACTATTTCTTAGAAGTAAAGATCAGAAGAATCCCACAAGAGGAGAAACCATCAAAGTCATACCGTCAGAAGGAGAGATAGAGAATTAAAAAATTGATCAGTGTCTCAGGGACATGAGTGACAGCAGGAGGCATACAAATGTACATATCATGGTTGCCTCAGGAGAAGAGAAGGGAAAAGGGGCAGAAAGATTTATTACCAATCTTACTCAAATCCTTCAAAATAAAATGATCAGGAAGGAATGCGACCAAACTCATTCTATGAAGGCAATATCATCCTAATACCAAAGCCAGATAAAGATATTATAGAAAAAGAAAATTACAGCACCATTTTCCTAATATAGGAAAAATCCTTGATGAAATACTATCAAATCCAACAACAAATTAAAAGAATTATTCATCACGATCAAGTGGGTTTTACACCAGGCATGCAAGGGCGGTTCAACACAAGAAAATCAGTCAGCATAGGGGTTGGATATAGCGCAAGTGGTTGAACACCCGTTTCCCATGTACAAGGTCCTGGGTTCAATCCCCAGTACCTCCTAAAAAAAAAAGAAATGAAATTGGGACACAAATGATACCATGAATGAACCTTGAAGACATTATGCTGAGTGAAATAAGCCAAGCACAAAAGACAATTACTGTATGGTCTCACTAATATGAACTAATAAGAACAAATACATGAATTAAAACCTTGAGTAAAGGTTACTAGGAGATAGCTGGAGGGCTGAGAAGGGGTACTGATGCTTAATGTATGTAGAATTTTCAATAGCTTGACTGTAAAAGTATGGAAATGGAATGAGCTGTTGGTAAGACATTATAGTGAGTATAACTAACATGGCTGGTTTATAAATGGCATTGTTGCTGAATGGGGAAGTTTAGGGACATAAATGTCAATTGAAAGAAAGCTAGAGAATAATCTAGGGACTGAATCTAGGGTTCACATAGTGAACCCAGAGATGGATGAGGATTGAGGTTAATAGTACAAATACAAGAATGTTACTCTATGAACTAGAACAAATGTACATTACCTTTACAAGGTGGTAAGAATATGGTGATACATGGGAAAAATACAATTAATATAACTTACTGACTAGAGTTAACAGCAATACTGAAATATTCTTGCATCAAATGTCAAAGAAGGCTCAATAATAGAGTATATGAGATTTTTTCTTTTAGACTAGGGAAAACGTTCAAAATGGTACTGACACAATGACTGCACAACTCTGATGAAAGTGAGAGCCACTGACTATACACTTTGGCTAGATTGTACAATGCATGGCACCATATCTAATACAGTGAGCCATGTGGTGAAAGATGGACTGTGGTTAACAGTACAAATATGAGTGTTCACTAATGAACTATAACAAAGGTACAGTACTAATACATGGTGTTAATAATAGGGGGTGTATGGAAAAATATACCAAATATTAGCAATGGAACACAGTGGTAATAATCTGATATGTTCTTTCATAATGTGTAACAAATGTTCCACAATAATGTAAGGTGATGGTGGAGGTGTGATGTATGGGAATTCTGCACATTATGTATGATTGTTTTGTGAACTCACAGTTTCTTTAATAAAAATATATATATGAAAAAAATTAAGAGCTAAAATAAAACACCTAATGGCACACTTGGAGCAACTAGAAAAATAACAGCAAAGTAATCCCAAAGCAAGTGGAAGGAAAGAAATAACAAAGTTTAGAGAAGAAATAAATGAAATAGAGAATAAAAAAAAGTAGCGAGAGCGTTAACAAAACCAAAAGTTGTTTCTCTGAAAATATCAATAAAATTGACAAACACTTTGGCTAGACTGAGAAAGAAAAATAAAAGATGCAAATAAAAGCAGAAATTAGTGAGGGGACATTACAGCTGACCCCACAGAAATAAAAAGGAACATAAAAGGATACTATGAAGAACTGTATGACAACAAATTAGACAATTTAGATGAAATAGGCCAATCCTAGAAACACACCAACATCCTACACTGATACTAGAAGAAATAGAAGATCTCAACAGACCGATTACAAGCCAAGAGATTGAATCAGTCATCAAAAACCTCCCATCAGGTGAGGCCAAGATAGCAGGTCTGCCAGTCTCTCTTTCTCCTCGAGCTCAAATGTGGGGATCAGGGATGCTTCCTCGGGCCTTGTCTCTCAGGAATTCTTTCTGCAGCTGTAGGTAAACCTGGAGTCCTCTCTTTCACGTGGCCAGGTCAAAATGGCAGAGCTCCCTTTTCTGTGTATCTTCCTCTCTGTGTTTTTAGTTTAAATAAGACCCAGCAAGAGGGCAGAGACCTAACCTGGGTCATGCCTCACTGATGTAGCCCAATCAGAAACCCTAAAGTGATCTAATCAAGTGGTCAACTCAAGGGCCCCTTAAATGAATTTAATGCAAAGGCCCCCACACCCACAGGAATGGGTAAGTTCAAGAAAAATCTTTTTTTGGGAATCACAAAACTCAAAGTGTCACACTCCAACATGTGAGAGAGAGGACTCCATGTTTGCCCACAGCTTCAAAAAGACAGAAGCTCTGAGAGGTTCAAGGAGATGAGGCCCAGTCAGAGATGCCTGATCACCGAGAGCTGAGCTCCAGGAGAAACAGAGAAAGACCAGGAGACCTGCCATCTTGCCTCACCATTTGGCAGGACTCCAGGACCTGCTAGCAGCCAACCTTTGGTGAGAAAGCATCTCTGATGATGCCTTGATTTGGACATTTTCACAGCCTCAGAACTGTAAACTTTTACCCTAATAAAATTCACACTGTAAAAGCCAATCCATACCTGATATATTACACTGGCAGCCTTTGGCAAACTAATACACTCACCTTAGACCCAAGGGCAGAAATAGATTGAAAGTGAAAGGTTGGAAAATAAAATTCCATGCAAACAGTCTGACATTAATATCAGACAAAATAGACTTTAAATGCAAAACTGTTATGAGAGACAAAGGACACTATATATTAATAAAAGGGGCAAGCTAACAAGAGGAAAGAACAATCATTAATATTTATTCCCCTAATGAAAGTGCCCCAAAATACATGAGGCAAACACTAGTGAAACTGAGGGGAGAAATAGATGCCTCTACAGGAAAATATTAGACTTCATTACACCTCTCTCTACAATAGAACATCTGGATGGAGGATCAGTAAGGAAACAGATCTTGAATAATATTATAAATGAACTCAACCTAACCGACATACACAGAACATTGCACCCAGAAACAATAGGATATATATTCCTTCTCAAGTGCTCATGGATCATTCTCCAAGGATAGACAACAGGCTAGGTCATAAAACAAGTCTCAATGAATTTAGAAAGATTGAAATAATACAAAGCACTTTCTCTGAACACGATGGATAAAGCTGGAAATCAAAAATGGTTGGAAAACTGGAAAATTCACAAATAAATGGAAGTTAACACAAACAATCAGTGGATCAAAGAAAGTGCAAGACTGAATACCACTGATTGTACTCTTTGGATGGATTTATGCTTTATTATCAATAAAATTGGGGAAAAAGTGCAAGATAAATCACTAAATATCTCAAGATGAATGAAAATGAGAATACAACATACCAAAACTTATGGGACGCAGTGAATGCAGTGATGAGAGGGAAATTTATAGACCTAAATGTCTACATTAAAAAAGACGACTTTGCTCTTGTAATTGAAACTTAGCCTATTGTTACGGAGTGCCTAAGGGTTGCTACCTGAGAGCCTCCTTATTGCTCAAATGTGGCCTCTCTCTAAGCCAAACTCAGCATTACCCTCCCCCCCAGTATGGGACATGACTCCCGGGGATGAGCTTCCCTGGCAACGAAGGATTAATACCAAGTGCCAACTGGCAATACGACTGGAAAAAGACCTTGAATAAAAGGGGGAAAAGGTAAAGACAAATGAGTTCATGTGGCTAAGAGACTTCAAAGAGAGTCGGGAGGTCATCCCAGAGGTAACGCTTACACACACCTCAGTAGCTCATAGAACACCAAAGTGGATATCACCCCACACAGAGGGGCTCCTGAGGGCTCTGAAGATACCCAGGTCCTATATAAGGGGGGATAGCTCCAGAGATTGATGCCTTATCAGTGGGCTATACTTTGGAATCTGTGCTCCTGAGAGTGACAGAGTTGGACTCAAATAAGTCCTCCCTGCACATGGTCCATCAGTCCCTTCTATTCAAACCTGTATGTGGTGCTGGAGTTTCTAGGTGTACTTCCAGAGACTGGCGCCTTTGGCCTGCCCATGTGCCAGCTGTGCCTGGAATCTCAGTGCAGCTGCAACTCCTACTCTATAGCTCAATGGACTCACCCAAGACACCTGGCGAGATGATGGACAACGGCCATCCCAGGGAATGGAGAGTGTGTGCAGCTGCAGGCAGGATAATCCCATTCATCTTATCCATGGCATATAAGCACCCTCTCACTTGGAGATGGAGTGTACATCACCATCCCAGACTCCTCAGGATTGGGGGAAGAGCTATGGACTAGAGTAGACTTACTGGTATTCTGTTGTAGACATATTGTGATTCAAGCAATGGAAGAAATTACAACATTGTTGTGGAGCCAGTGGCCACTGGACACTTTAAGGGCAGGGAGAGGGAAAAGCAGTTGTAATACAGGGGTTTTGGGATTTGGGAATTATCCTGAGTGACATTACGACAACAGATATAGGCCATTTTACACCAGCATATAACATGCAGAACAGTGTGGGATAGAGTGTGGTCTACAATGTGAACTATGGTCCATGCTTAGTGGCAAAGCCCCAGGATGTGTATATCCATTGCAGGTGATGTGCCACACTAATGAAAGATGTTTATGTGGGAGGTTGTGAGAGGTGTGGGAGGTGGGGAACATGGGAATCCCTGTAATTTTTGTGTAACATTTATGTAATCTAAGCATCTTTTAAAATATTAAATTTAAAAAAAAAAAGAGCTAAAAATCAAAGACCTAACTGCACACCTAGAGGAACTAGAAAAAGAACAGCAAACTAATCCCAAAGCAAATAGAAGGAAAGAAATTAAAGATAAGAGCAGAAATAAATGAAATTTGAGAATAAGAAAACAGTAGAGAAAATTAACTAAAGCAAAAGCTGGTTCTATGAGATTAATAAAATTGACAAACCCTTAGCTAGACTGACAAAGAAAAATGAGAAAAGATGCAAATAAAATCAGAAATGAAAGAGAGGACATCACCATTTAACCCACAAAAATAAAAAGGATCCTAAGAGGATATGATGAACTGTATGCCAACAAATTAGACACTTCAATGAAATGGACAACCTCACAGAAACACATGAACATCCTACACTGTCTCTAGAAGAAATAAAAGATTTCAACAAACCAATCACAAGTAAAGACATTGACTCAGTCATCAAAAACCTCCAAAAAAGAAAAGCCGAGAACCAGATAGCTTCAATTCTACCTCTCATTCTAAAAAGAATAACAATCCTGCTCAAACTCTTCCAAAAATTGAAGGGGAAGAGGGAATATTAACTCCTTCTGTGAGGCCAACATCATCCTAATACCAAAGCCAAATAGTGATGCTATAAGAAAAAATCACAGACCAATCTCTCTAATGAACTTAGATGCAAAAATACTCAACAAAAGGAGGCGGATGTGGCTCAAATGGTTGGGCGTCCGTCTGCCATATGGAGGGACCTGGGTTCGATCCCTGAACCTCCCGGTAAAATTAAAAAAAAAAAAAATATATATATATATATATAAGGTGCATGGGCTGCCAGGCCCCAGGAGCCATGCAGCAAGATGATGATGTAACAGGAGAGAGACGCAGGGGAGAGTCAAGACAAGATGCTCCGAAGACCAGGAACCGAGGTGGCGCAGGTGGCAGAGCGCCTCTCTCCTACATCGGAGGTCTCCAGGATAAAATCCTGGTGAAGACTGAGGAGAAGGATGAGAAGAGATGGCAGGAAACAGACACAGAGAATTGCCCAGCGAATGGACACAAGACAGCAAATGGGGAAGGGGGGGTTTAAAATGGATAAAGTAAATAAATAAATCTTCACACACAAAAAATTTACTTAATCAACATATTTAAAAAAAAAATACTCAACAAAATACTTGCAAATTAAATCCAACAACACAATAAATGAATTATACACCGTGATCAAGTGGGTTTTATCCCAGGTATGCAAGGTTGGTTCAACATAAGAAAATCAATTACTATAATACCCCACTAACAAATCCAAGGGGGAAAATCACATGATCATATCTATCAAAGCAGAAAATGCATTTGACAAATGCAGAAAATGCATTATCCTTTCTTGATAAAACTTTGAAAGATATGAATAGAAGAAACTTCCTCAACATGATAAAGGGCATATATGAAAAACCCATAACTAACATACTCAATGGTGAAAGACTGAAAGCTTTCCCCTAAGAACCAGAACAAGTCAAGGATACCACTTTCACCACTCTTTAACACTGCATTAGAAGTTCTTGCTATAGAGCAATAGGTTTCCTGGGACCATATGATTTCAAACACTGTGTCCGTCTGGCCCCCTTCAGCCTTCACACTTGCCCAATCACACACTGTGATTTTCAGTGGTCGTCAGAGCCCCCTAGGGCCATTGGGCCAGGAGATTCTGCCCTGGGATTTGGCATGGGGGGTCCAAAGTAGAATTGTAAGGCAGCCTACTCAATGGGAGAAAATATTTGGAAACCACATCTCTGATAAGGGTCTAATATCCAGCATATGTAAAGAAATCTGACAAAAATAATCCAATTTAAAAAATGGACAAAAGATCTGAATAGACCCTTTTCCAGAGAGAAAATACAAATGGCTAAAAAGCACATGAAAAGATGTTCAGCATCACTATTAGGAAAATGCCAACCCAAACCACAAAGAGATATCATTTCATACCTACTAGACTGGCCACTGTTTTAAAAAAAAAACAAGAAACTACAAGCGTTGAAGAGGATGGTGAGAAATAGGAACACTTATTCACTGCTGACTGGAATGTAGAATGGTGCAGCCACTGTGGAAGACAGTTTGGTGATTCCTCAGGAAGCTAAGTATAGAACTGCTAAATTGCCATATGATCTGGCAACCCCTGCAAGTAGGTATATACCCAGAAGTACTTAAAGCTGGAACACAAACATATGTATGCACACTGATGTTCATAGAGGCATTATTCACAATTGCCAAAAGGTGGAAACAACCTAAATGCCATCAACAGATGAGTGGATAAACAAACTGTGGTATATACATATGATGGAATATTATTCAGCTCTGTGAAGGAATGAAGTACTTATGCATGCAACAACATGTATGAACCCGGAGGAACTTATGTTGAGTGAAATAAGCTAGACACAAAAGGACAAATATTGTAAGATCTCAATAATATGAATTAATTATAATAAGCAAACTCATAGAGATAGAATCTAGAAGACAGTTTACTTGGAGATTGAATGGGTGTAGAGAATGGGGAGCTGATGCTTACCATACTGATATTAAGTGTCAACAATGAAGAGGGTTATAGGGGAATGATGCATTTTTTATTCTTAGAAAAATATTAAAGCCACAGAAACAACCAAATCTCCTTGTCAGTTAAACTGTTTTACTCTGAGGCTTCTGTGAAATTGCATGCAGGTAGCTGCAGGGTCAAAGCTTCATCTTCAGGAAACAAAAAGGTACATGACAAGGCAATCATATAAATTATATTCTACCTGTCAATTAACATAACCTTGTAAGAAGGTAAAGGTGGGACGTGGTCAGATGTCTCAACAGACAGGGCCTTTTGAGCGTCTTCAACATTATACAGCTACATACCTTTATGGGATAGAAATTTGCCCTTGTTGCCATAGGTATGTTTTCTGGATATAGGCCCTCATGGTAGCTAACAAAATATTAAACTTCCCCTCCTGGAAAGTCCTGCTGCTTTCTCAAATAAGATGGCCAAAAGCTCTGGAATATATAAGCCTTGCCTAATAAGAGAAGAGAGTCTAATAAGCCAAGCCCTTGATCTTAATGCTTGCAACTATGAACCTTATTCCTGAAATAATGAAACTAAGCCTAATTATAGTTAACACCTAAGAGTTACCTCCTGAAAACCTCCTTGTTACTCAAGTGTGGCTGCTCTCTAAGCCGAACTCTGCATATAAATTCAGTACCTTCCCCCTTCCTCAGAAAACTAAGTTTAGAACTACAATATGCCTTGGCAATCCCACTACTAGGTATATACCCAAAGCAGGGACTTGAACAGGTATTTGCACACTGCTGTTCATAGCAGCATTATTCACAATTGCCAAAAGATGGAAGCAACCCAAGTGTCCATCAACTAATAAATGGATAAACAAAATGTGGTATATACATACAATAGAATATTATTCAGCACTTAAATGAAGTTGTGATTCAGGCAACAACATAGATGAAACTTGAAGACATGATACTGGGTGAAATAAGCCAGATACAAAAAGAGAAATAGTGTATGATCTTACTGATATGAAATTAATTAGAATACGCAAACTCACATAGCCAGAATCTAGGATATAGGTTATCCCAGGCTGGCTTAGGGGTAGGGAATGGGGAGTTGATGCTTAAATTGTACAGAATTTCTTTTGGGGTTGATTGTAAGTTTTTGGTAATGGATTGTGATCATAATAGCACAATATTGTGAATGTAATTAGCAGCACTGATTTATATATGTGAATGTTTAAAAGGGAAAATTTTAGTTCATATATATGTTAATAGAATAAAAATTAAAAGAAAAAGCATAGGACTGTACAGCACACACATGCAGCATACAATGTATTGATGGGCCCATAATATATAGGAAACATGTATAATATGCTAATGACAGCACAAATAAGTCAACGGGAGGTAAACTGAACTGGTCTTAGCAAATAACAATGTATTCTTGGATTTGTAGCACTAATAGTTGTACTGTTTATAAAAATGCTATCATTAAAAGTGGGGAAATGGACAGGGGTATAGGGGTATGATTTTTATTATCTCCCTGGGATTAAATAAATATAAGTGTATATATTCTGATACATTACAATCTATACAGTAAGTCCCAAACCACCTCAAAAATGACTTGAAAGTGTGAAAAAAATCATTCAAGTCATTGAAAAACTTCACTAGAAGAGCAAATAGACTTGAGACACATAGAAACAAAAGTGAAATGGATTTAAATCTAACTGTATCAGTAATGTTAAATGTGAATGGATGAAACAATACAATCAAAAGGCATAAATTTTGGGA
>JAQZBX010110177.1:0-10402 GCA_029593785.1 Cabassous unicinctus
GTCCCCTTGCTATATCTCTTAAGGTTGACCAAAGATACCTAGAGTTACAGTCATTTCCCATACAGGATGGTCATATAATAAATCAGGCTTAGTTTATCACCAGCATTCTAAAAACCAGACCTAGGGAGAAAAATTAGGTCTGGGGACACATGCATGGTTATAATATAGCGAATGTTTAGCCTACTCTGATTATCACAAAATCAGGACAGCGAGAATATTCACTACTTAGTTATAATAGTGTACATACAATTTCCTTTCCCTCTCTTCCCCTTACATTATAACAAAAAGCTTTTTCCCTATTACACTAGAGTTTTCAAAAGGGCTATAACTGTGGTGCATAAAAATCTGCCAAGAGGATATGCTGAAGTTATAGTTGACTTTAGCTCTTTGATAAACATTTTCAGTCACAATTTTTCATTCATATTTTGGATTTTTCCTTAGGAAAGAGCCTCTGAAATGGGAATATATATGTGTGTTGTAGAGTGTTTTATACATATATATCCAAATTACTTTCCAGAATAATTGTACCCATTTATCTTTGCTACTAACAATGTATGAGAATATCAGTTTATTCACTTGTCATAGTTTGGTATTATGTGTGTGTGTGTGGAATGTATATATTATCTTATATATATTAAACTTTTCATTGAAGTATGATAAACATGTACCAAAGTGCACAAATCTAAGTACATAGCTTGATGAATTTTCATGAAGTGAGCATGCTATGTAACCTGAACCCAAATTAAGAAAAAGAATGTTACCAGCAAGGGCATCCCAAGGGTTACTACTGTCCTGGTTTCTAACACTATCCAACAGTTTTTTGAACTTTGTATGAAAGGAATCGCATAGTATATAATCTTTTGTGTCTATCTTCTTTTGTTCAACATATATGTACAATGCATCCATGTCATTATGTGTAGTTGTGATTTGTCAATTCTCATTTCTGCTTGGTATTCCATGGTGTAAATGTTCTACAATGTATTTATCCATTCTGCTCTAGTGGAATTGGTGTAGTGTTGGGGATTAAATCATGTCCCCAACGAAAGGCGTGGTGGTCCTGTAGATGTGGGCCTGCTATAAATAGGATCTCATGAAGATGTTACTTTGGTTAAGGTATGCTTTAATATGGATTACTGGAGTCCTTCCAAGCAGAATGAAATTCTGACAGGGAAAAAGAAAAGCCCTGGGGAGCAGCCAGAAACTGAAAGTCAACTGAAACTGGAAGAGAAAGAAGATGCTGCCATGTTGCCATGTGACAGAAAAGCCAAGGAACCCCGAAGATTGCCAGTCAGCCAGATGATACCAACCCTGGGAGAAAGCAAGCCTTCTGGCCTCTGAAACCCTGGGCCAATAAATTCCTGTTGTTAAGTCGCTTTGTATGGTATTTACTTTAGCAGCTAGGAAACTAAAACAGTTTTTGCTACCAGGAATGGGTTGCTATGACAAATACCTAATAATGTGGAAGCGGCTTTGGAATTGGGAAATGGGTAGAATCTGGAAGAATTTCGAGGTACCTGATAGAAATAGCCTGGATTCCTTTGAAGAAACTGTTGGTAGAAATATGGATGTTAAAGGTACTTCCGACGAGGCCTTAAAAGGAAATGATGAATGTGTTGTTGAAAATTGGAAGAACGGTGACCCTTGTTAACAAAGTGGCAGAGAACCTGGCAAAATTGTGTTCTCATGTTGGATTGAAAGTAAAACTTTTAAGCAATGAACTTGGAGATTTAGCCGGGGAGATTTCCAAGCTAAATGTGGAAGGTACAGACTGGCTTCTTGCAGTTTATAGTAAAATCTGAGAGGAAAGGGGTAAACTAAGAGCTGAACTCTTAAGCGCAGAAACTAGAAATTGGTGATTTGGAAATTCTCAGCCTATCCAGATAGTGTGCTCTGAGACTAAGTCTAGAAACAGTTCTATAAGGGACCTCCCTGAGCTTCCAGGAAATGAGGTTTAACTGAAAAATCTTTGCTAAAGAAGATGTGGCTGAAAATGGATGCAGGCAGCCATCTCAGTGGAAGTCAAGATTGAAAATGCAGTTAGTCAGGAAGGATCTGTGGAAAGTTGTATTGTCTGATGGTTTGGACCTGCTTGAACGGCACACAAAACTGACAAGGTTTTTACAAAATTTGTTCTCAGCGTGGATTGAGAAGAACAGAGAAGGAAAGAATTGAAGGAAGAATGACGTCAAGGGAAAAACATTAGAAGCAAAGGTTGGGACTGAAAAGATCTCCTTGGGCCAAGAGAACTGGGCCCACCCACGTGTGTGGAAAGGGCAGATCCACCCCTGCGCTTGGAGGGGGCAGACCATCAGCCCCAGGGCTTAGAAGGGGCCGGCCTTTTGCCCTGTTGTTCAGGGAGAGTGCTGCCACCCCAGTGCCTGTGCCAGTGAGTGCTCAGGAAAAGCCTAGCCACCATTCCACTTGGAGAGGGTGGGACCTACACAGTGTCGGGAGAGCATGGCCGGTGTGCAAGCTCTTGGAAGGGGTCGGGCTGCTGCTCCATCAGGCCCAGAGGATAAAGCATTGATCCATAGATGACCCTCAGAACTTGAAATCCAATAGAGTTTGCCTTGCTAGGCTTCGGACTTGTTGGGGACCTGTGACCCCTGTTTTCTTTCCAACATCTCCCTTCTGGAATGGGAATGTTTATCCTCTACCTGTCCCACCATTGTATAGTGGAAGAAAGATACTTGTTCCCAGGACCACAGTAAGAAAGGAATTTTGTACAGGACGGACCACACCCATAACTGATTTTGCTGACTTTATACTTAGCATTGTTACTGAAATGACTTAAAGCTTTTGGAATGTATTTTGCATGTGGGAAGAATAGGTCTTTTGTGGGTCCAGAGGGTGGACCTTTGGAGATTGAATCATGCCCCCCACAAGAGGTATGTTCAGGTCCCAATTCCTGATCCTGTGGGTGTAGACCCATTTTAAATAGGATCTCTTGAAGATGTTACTTCAGGTAAGGTGTGGCCTAACTGAATCAAATTGGGTCGTCCCCCCCAGAAGGCTCCCTCATCTGTCTGCACGCTGTGTCTGCTTGTTGTCTCTGCTCGTTGCTTCAGGTTGTTGTGTCTGCTCGTTGAGTCTGCTTGTCTTCTTTAGGAGGCATGGGATTCCGAACCCGGGACCTCCCATGTGGGAGGCAGGAGTCCAACTACTTGAGCCACATCCACTCCCCCCAAATTGGGTTTTTGTTTTTTTTTTTAAAGATTTATTTTTTTTTATTTATTTATCCCCCCCTTGCTGTTTGTGCTCTCTGTGTCCATTTGCTGGACGTTTTTCTGTGTCTGCTTGTCTCCCTTTGTTGGGTCATCTTGCTGTGTCAGTCAGCTCACCGCGCCACACAGGCTAGCTTGCCTTCACCAGGAGGCCCCGGGAATCTAACCCGGGGCCTTCCATATGGTAAACGGGAGCCCAACCAATTGAGCCACAGCTGCTTCCCCAAATTGGGTTTTAATCTGGATTGCTGGAGTCCTTTATAAGCGGAATGAAATTCAGGCAGAGAAAAAGAGAAGCTACAAAGAGCAGCCAAAAGTTGGAAGTCAATGGAACTTACAAGAAAAAAGAGAAGATACTATCATGTGCATTGCCATATAATAGAAAAGCCAAGGAGCCACAAAGACTGTAGGCCAGTCAGAAGATACTGACACTGGGAGGAAGCAAGCCTTATAGCCTTTGCAACCATGAGCCAACAGATGCCTGTTGTTAAGCCAACCCATTGTATGGTATTTGTTTTAACAGCTAGGAAACTAAAATACGTAGTTTCAAGGTTTTGGCTATTATGAAGAGTAGTGCTTTATGAGCGTTTTTGTACATATCTTTTGATGAGCATAATATACATTTCTGTTGGATATATGCCTAGGAATGGAATTGATGGATAAGAAGAGATGTGAAAGTTCAGTTTTAGTAGTTACTGCCACCAATTTTCCAAGAGAGTTGTACTACTTTCCTCTCCCACCAGTGTATGGGAGTTCCCAATGCTCCACATGCTTACTGACAGTTTTGTCTGTTCTGTCTTTTTGCATTTTAGCCATTCTGGTGAATGGAATCTCATTTGGATTTAATTTGCATTTCCCTGTTGACTAAAAATGTTTAGCATCCTTTCATATGTTTTTTTGTCATTTGGATATTCTCTTGTGAAGTAATTGTTCTCGTTTTTTGACAATTTTTCTAGGGTATTGTCTTTTTTTTTTTTCTTATTGATTTATATTGTTGTTTTTATATATTCTGAATATCAGTTCTTTGTCAAATGTATGTATTGAAAAAAAATCTTTTCCGGAAAGCAGGTGTGGCTCAGTGGATGGAGCCCCCGTTTACCATATGGGAGGCCCGGGTTCCAGTCCCGAGGCCTCCTTGTGAGGGCACGCCGGCCCGAACTGTGCGGTGGGCTGATGCAGCAACCTCACGGCAGGAAGCGGGTGTGGCGCAATGGATAGAGCACCCATTTACCATATGAGAGGCCCGGGCTGATGCTGCAAGACCTCACAGCAAGGGGGAGATAAGCAGACACAGAGAAGACACGCAGCGAATGGACACAGCAGCACAAGCAGCAAGGGGGGGATAAATAAAATAAAATAAATAAATCTTTAAAAAAAAAAAAAAAATCTTTTCCCACCCTGTCTTTGTTTTGACTGTCTTAAAACATATCTTTTCATGATGAGAGGTTCGTAATCTTAATGTAGTTCAATTTATCAAATTTGTTCTTTATTGTTAGTGTATTTTGTGTCCTGTTTAAGAAATCTTTGCCTACTTCAGGGTCATGAAGCTCTTCTCCTATGTTTTCTTTTAAGAGCTTTATTTTTTCTTTTTATACATAGATCTGCAATCTACCTGGAATATATTTTTGTGTCTGGTATGAGGTAGAGGTCAAGACACATTTTTTTTTTCCATGTGGATATCATTTGACCCAGTCTCATTTATAGAAAAGATTATTCTTTCTCCCACTGCACTGTATTTCAAAAATTTTCCCAGTTTAACAGATGGGAAAAAAAGAAAAAGAAAAAAACAAAAGAAAAACAAACAAACAAAAAACAGATGGAAAATGGTACCTCATTGTTTAATTTGAATTTTTAGATTATTTGGGCAGTTTAACATTTCTTCACAGTATGTACCAAGACAGAATACCCTATGATGCAATAGCAAATATAGTCCTAAATCTCAGAGGCTTAAAACTACATTTATTTATTTCTCCTTATGCAAAGTCCAGTGCCAGTGTGCCAACTAATAGGGCAGCTGCTCTCTTGGTGGAGACTGGGAATTTCAGGCACTTTCATCTTGTGACTTCATATCAATATGTGGTCTCCCTGGTACCTGCTAAAGGAGAAGAAGGAGTATAATAGTGAAATACTGGCTCTTAGGTCCTTGGCCAGCATGGGACACGCCAGACTTCTGGTCATGTTCCATTGTCTATACCTAGTAACATGGCCCCAATCAATTGTAAGGAGCCAGGAAGTATAGTTTGCCCATGTGCCCAGAAAAGAAAACCAGATACCAAGAGGTGGTGAGTCACCACACTCCCATAAATAATTAGCTGTGTTTTCCCTATCGTGAATTGTTTGTTCATGTCTATTGCCACTTATCTTTTTGGTGGTATCTGTGTTTATAATGTTTATATTGAATCAAAATAAGCATTAAGTTTTTGCTTTTTTTTTTTTACCTTGAATTCTATTTTAGTCTTAATATTGCTATCTCTGATTTATTGCAAGTTTGCTTACTACATTTTTCCCTATCCTCTCCTCTGTGGTCTTTTTGTGTTATTTTATTGAGGTATAATTTTTATAAGCAGCAAATTATTGAATTTTAATTTTTAACACACTCTGAGAGGCTTTATCTACTACTAGGGAATTTAAATGTCTTTACTTATTGTGCTTAGTCTCACTATTGTCATTTTTGAGCCTTTGTTTTCATGTATGCATTCGATTTCTTTCTAGTTTTGTCATTTGCTCTGCAGACTTGGTTTTGTTTGTTCTTAACCTCTACTGTGATTTTTGAAGGTAGATATTCCTTTGATTCTGCTAGTGAGTTCCTGAATGCTTTCCACAAATATTCTTAAAGCCTACAATAAAAAGCCAAACAATAACTTTTGACTCTCTACAGAAAAGGAGGCACAAAACAGTTTTCTTCCCCCAGCCCCTGTTAAGCCATCCTTTTATTGGTCTTCATTAATTCAATCTGGAGTAGTAAACCCAGTTATTCGAAAAACTATAGCTTTTTTTCTCACTATAAAGTAATTGATTCCTATAAAATAGTTGGAAAAGACTGAAAGTACAAAGTCCGGCAAGAAAAATATGCTATCATTTTACCACACCGAGACAATCATTTGTAATGCTTTGGTATATTTCCTTTCAATCTTTATTATGCATATTTTACATGATTGAGACCATAGTATATATATAATTTTTATATGCTGCTTTATTCACTGAGATTATGTTATAAGCAAACCAATTGTTTCTGATTATTATAAAATCTTCACAAACATTTTAATGACCTTATCATATTCCATAAAATTGATAAGCCATAATTTATTACCATACTCTTTTTATTGTACAATTGATTTTCATTTTTTATATCATCATAAATAATGTTGAATAGGATATCTTTGTGCAAAAAAGAAAACAGGCACATTTTATTCTAATTTAGGATAGTTTCCTTAGGATAGAGCCCCAGAATAAATTTAGTGGGTTAAAAGGAATAAATTTTTTAAAGAACTCTTGATCCATGTTGCTAAACTACTTTCCAAAAGAAATCTCATCATTATAAATAAAATCTCAATATGGGAACTGTATTGTTAATAGTTGGATTTTAGACTTATCATCAATTAATCTTCCATTATTATTTCATGTTTATATTAACTTATATCTATAGCTTAAAGTCTGTATTAAACATTTCCACCAACCCTTTCCAATGCCTGTTTCCCAAATCACAAGGTTTGTTGATGATTAATTGATTCATGATTTTATGATTCATCAACTTGTGTCGAATCTGTGAAAGAATGTCTGTGAAATGCTCTTTTGTTGATTACCAATGTACTTAATGCTTTATTTGACTTAGTAGATTTCTTTTCTGCATTTTGAGTAGTGGGTGACTTTGTTTCACCAAGGAAACTTACTTTTTGTTACTAAGGTTCCTGCCTACCCCTCTCTCCCATCCCATCTTTGGTCCGTAGACCAAGGTAATGTTAAATTAAATGATGCAGTTCCAGGAGGTAAATTAAAAGGTGCAGTTCTAGGAGGTATTTGAAAGTGGGCTGAGGCCTCTAAACAAGGGAAAAAGAGAGAAAAAAAGAGCAAAGATTGAATTAAGAGCTCAAGATTCTATGAAGCTGAAGATACATAGTAAAAAAATAATCTTAAATTGGTATATGGAATGGTATAAGAATCTCTCATACATAAGCTGAGAAGTGTTGAATCTTGAAAAGGGAAATAATTCAGATCACTGTGATGCAATGTAAGACCCAGCTGAAATTGCTCCTCTTCTAGGAAGCCTTGAGTGTGATATCTCTTGCTGTAAATTCTCCCATCCATTTATCTATACTTCACTTTTGGACATTGCTCATTTTCAACTTTGGATCATAGTCATTTGCCTGACTCTTCTTTCCTCATCAATTCTAAGCTCCATGTGTGACTCACCTCTGTACTCCCACAGCACCTGGCAAACTGCTTTACCCAGGTTGCGGGCCCAACAAGTATTTCCTGAAACAAATGTTTATCAGTCCATACTGTTTTTAAAACAAATGAATATACAGGTTTATAAACCATTCCCAAACAACTTTCTTTACCAAGTACTTGACATGAACAATAGCTTTGTGGATAAATATTTACTTGAGTACCTTCTAATAGTGGCAGTTTTAGAAATTTCATAGTATGTTTACTGTTTTTGAGACATTGTTTTCTTCCCTTCTTCCCACAAGAAACCACCATTAATTTCCCCTCATATTAGCATTTTTCTTTTTTTTCAATACTCCTTTTCATTTTCTTATTAAATAATTATAACAACAAATTTATTTCTTTGTGTGTGTTTAAATACTTAGAATCACAATGCCAGGTTATCTTTTCTAAAAATATTTTTCTAAGTTTTCATTGTAACTGTGCATCTTAATGAATTTTCACAAACTGAACACACACTTCTAACCAGCACCTGGTCAAGGAGCAGAATATTACTTGCATCTCAGAAGCCACTCTCTTGTTTCATGGTGGCATTTTGACTGTTTTATTTGGCGGGGGGTGGGGGGGTGGGAGAAGAAGAAATTCTCATTAATATTTTACATTCCTATATTGTTTCAAAGTTTCTAAATATGTATGAGGTTATGTGTGTCTTTTCTCTTTTTTTCTTTCATTTATCTATTTAATAAAGATTTACCATTTGTTTTTATTGGTTGACAAAGTATTAAATAACTTTAAAATTCTTGAAACTTGTAATATTGTAAAAAATTAAGATGTTAGCTCTTTTATTTTATTTTATTTTTTTGATGAAAAGAAACATCAATTTCTTTGTCTACAAAGCAATTTGCACTGCACAAAGTCCAGGGTGAGTTTTAGGGGAATCTGTGTTCTTTCCTCTAATGTGATGAATTTATATTTAGGTTGAGCCAGCAAAAAAACTGAGGACAAGTGAAATGGAACACTACCATACAATTGATATTATATGTTTTCTTACTTTCCTATGTAGCCTGTCTTGTTAATAGGTGTGTTGGTGATTATAAATCTGCTATATGAGCGCTGTTTGCTGGTTGTACTTTGTTTTTGTAAACATTTCATAATACTCACGTCTGTTCTTAACCTCTACTGTGAGATTTCTAGTGCACTTTGGGGGAGGGAATATTGTTCTGAAGTTTGTTACTATTTTTTAACCTCAGGTGAAATGAATCTATTTTGAGACTCTAGTCATTCCAGTTTTGTTAAGTGTGGGTAAGTCACCCCCCCCACACCCCACTTTTTTTCTTGACCAAACCTTTTAAGCCTGAAAGAAACCATTTCCATCATTCGAGAGAACAGAGGAAATGTAACCTAGCCTATTGTGCACAAAACCCTGAAACTATCTCTACAGAGATTTGGAAACTAAAACCTTCAAGTAGTGATTTTGTGAATTGGGCAGCACATGTAGAACAAACTCAATGAAATTAGAGTTCTTCATAATCCAGTGTAATGTAGCCATTTTTCTAAGCATCTAATAAAAAACACTACGGAGGTGGCATGTTGAGATACTAGGGCAGGCATCTTGAGATAACAGACCTGTGTGCATACACTTGGACAAAGAAGGAAATCAACATCTGTGAGCCTAGGTGGAGAAGGCAGTGTTGGCATCTCAGCCAACTTTTATAGGTAGGCCCAACACTCCTCATTTCCTTAACATTTTTAATGTAATATTTCATACATATAAGAGCATGCCCATGTTGTAGATTGAATCATGTCCCCGACAAAGACACGTTCAAGTCCTAATCCCTGGTCCTGTGGGTGTGACCTCATTTGTAACTAAGAACTTTTGAAGATCCTGTTTGGATGTGGCCAAGTTGAATCAGAGTGGACCTTAATCCAATATGGCTGGAGTCTTTGTAAGCAGAGGATAATTGGACATGTTAGTAGAAACCAGAGGAGACCCAGAGAAAGAGAAATCCCCATGTGACAGAGGCAGAGATGAATCCCCTTGCCAAAGATTAATGACAAACCATCACCAAAACGCTACAGACTCCAGGAGAAAGTGTGGCCTGGGGATACCTTGATTTTGAAATTCTAGCCTCCAAAACTGTAAGAATAAGTTCCTGTTATTTAAGCCAACCAGTTTGAGGTATTTGTTATAGCCCTGGCAAATTAAGACAACCTAAAATAGATGTGTGGTTTATAGAAAAAGAATAAAACAAACACACCTCCATACACACCATGTGCAAATTTTGTAGCACATTTAACAATGCTTTTGAAGCCCCTGTGGGTCCTCCATTATTGTATCTCCCCTATTCGCTGACAGAGGTAAGCATTCTGGTGTAGACTTCTCATCCTCTTTCTTTTCTTTACAACTACATTCTTGAACAGTATATTATTTCATTTGGAATGCCTTTGAATTTTTTTTATTTTTTAATTGTGAATTTTTTATAAATGGAGTCAAACTGAATTCATTCTTCCCTAATTTATTCTTTTTAATCAGCATTATATTTGTGACCATTTTTGTTGTTTTATGCTTTTCCATTGTGTGACTAGAAATATCTCTAGTTTATTTATCTTTTCTCCTGTTGATACACATTTGGGTGGTTTCTAGTCTTTGGCTTCTACAAACAATAGTGCTGTGGACATTCTTGTTCTTATCTCCTGTTGCATTCTCCCTAAGATGTATTCTTTAGAATGGAATTGCCAAGTTATAGTATTTTCAACTTTACTAGGTAATAACTTGTTAACTTTTTTTTTTT
>JAQZBX010110178.1:0-10391 GCA_029593785.1 Cabassous unicinctus
CAAATACTGTCACAGGTATTCTAGCAGCCTTTAGTAGTGCAGGTTCTCTTGAATGTTCATCCAGTGGCCCAGCATTTTAGTCACGGATGCACATTCTACTATTATATTTATTATTACAGAGAAAATTGTAGTTGGCAAATTGCAGCTCCTTATAGTATGTTAAGGTGAGGGCTTCCAAGGCAACCAGCCAACCTGGTTTGATTTAGACAGTTCCAGTTTTAGCACTGTTAAGTAAAATACAATGGCCACCTGCATTGGGCATTGCAAGGAGAAGACCCTTTTCTAAAGGACAAAATCAATTGATCTCAAGGGTTTTATGAGAAAAGAGCACACACCGTACAGGGTCACCTGGTGATAAAACTAGTTTCAGTCTGGTAGCAAGAGCTTATCAGAATGGACAAGCATACCATACTAATGAATGTATATCTGCTCCTCACTTTGTGAGACACCCTCCCCATGTAGAATGGAAACTTGCTGTTAGCCAATCAGAACCTTTCCTCACTTGCTTCCATATTTGCCCTATATGAGCTTCCCCCTTCTACCCCCTTGGTGGCGCTCCCCTCTACTTTCTGAATGGGAAGCTGTTCAATTCATGAGTCACTCAATAAAGCTGTGAGATCCTAAATTGCATGAGAAGATTTTCTTTTTATCAGGTGTCAGAGACAGGATCTGAAGGTGACTAGTGATAGCTCTGGAGACGGTGAGAAAGACAGGCAAATGTGCCATGAACCCTTTGAGTTCTCTGTCCTCCTTGCCATCTCCAAGGGTCGTGGGTGCTCAGATTCCAGCTGTGTTCTCTTTGTGTTTGAGCTTCAGATCTCACTAGCTTTTAGTCCAAAGGTTAGCGGGTCATTTTTGTTGATGAGAAGGCTCTAATTTTGAGTCCACAGTCCCTAGCCTTTTAGTTCATACCTTTTTCATTCACTACTGTTGCTTTCTTTATACTGTACATAAAGTAAAAAGTGCTTTGTACTAAAAACTGAAATATGGGATTGTATAAGATAGTAAAACCTCATGAAAAGCAAGAATATGGGTGATACTGCATATGTAAGTGTGTTTTTACAAAATATAAATACAAATATACTAGACAGAAGGAAAAAGAATAGCAGCTATGTACAGGAGGGGAAGCAAAGAGAGATTGAGAGGTGATGAGTTTGTTTTTTATTATTATTATTATTATCATTGGAATACTGAAAGTGCTGTAAGAATGATTGAAGTAATGAATGCACAAATTGTGATTATACTGAATACCATCAACTGTACACTTTGGATGGACTTATGCTTTACTAATATGTATTAATAAAATTGATTTGTTAAAAAAAAATGAGATACCACTATACACCTCTTAGAATGGCTGAAGTCCAAAACACTGACAACACAAAAAACTGGTACATCTTGGAGAGATGTGAGCAACATGGGCTCTCATTCATTGCTTGTGAGAATTTAAAAATGGTACAGGCATTTTGTTTTTTGCTTTTTTTTTTTTTTTCATTTATTTTCTCTTACCCCACTTGCTGCTTGCACTTGCTTTGTCTGTTCATCTTCCTTGTCTCTTTGGGAGGCACCGGGAACTGAACCTGGGACCTTCGATGTGGGAGGGAGGCGCCTAATTGTTTGAACCACCTCTGCTCCCTGTTTTGTTGTGTCTCTCATTGTTTCCTTCCATGTGTCTCTTATGTGTTAGCTTGACGTGCCTATCCGTCCTGTCAGCTCCCTGTCTTTCTTGTCTTCATTTTTCAGGAGGCACCAGGAACCTCCGCTCCCTGCTTCTGTTGTGTCTCTCGTTATATTTTTCTTTTTGTATTTCTTGTTGTGTCCTCTTGTTGCATCAGGTTGCTGCACCTGCTCGTCATGCCAGCTTGCTGTCTTCTTTATGAGGCACCAGGAACTGAAGCAGGGACCTCCCATGTAGTAAGCAGAAGCTCAATTGCTTGAGCTACATCCACTTCCCAGTACAGCCATTTTGGAAGACAATTTTGCAGCTTCTTGCAAAGCAATACATAGACTTACGGTATGATGCAGTAATTGTGCTCCTAGGTGTTTACCCAAACAATTTGAAAACTTACGTCCACACAAAAGCTTGCATACAAATTCTTATACTGCTTTATTCATAATTTCCAAAAACTGGAAGCAGCTAAGATGCCCTTCAATAGGTTAATTGCTACAAAAACTGTGATACATCCATACAATGAAGCATTATTCAGCAATAAAAAGAAATGAACTATCAAGCCACAAAAGACATGGAAGAACCTAAAATATATGTTGCTAAGTGAAAGAAGCCACTCTATGAACACTACAGACTATAATTCTAACTATATGACATGTGAAAAACACAAAACTGTAGAGACTGTGAAAAGATCAGTGATTTACAGGGGTTCAGGGGCAGGGTAGGATGAATAAATGAAGCACAAATGATTTTGGGGGACAGTGAAACTATTCTATAATGTAATGGTAGGAATAATTGCTGCAAAACATTATTCATTTGTCAAAACCCATAAAATTGTACAACACAAAGCTTGAACCTTAATGAAACTATGAACGTTAGTTACTACTACTGCATCAATATTGGTTCATCACTTGTAACAAATGTACAACACTAATGTAAGATGTTGCTAATAGGGGAAACTGAAGGGCACGTAGGGGGTATATGGGAACTCTGCACAATTACTCATTTTTCTGTAAATCTATAACTGTTCTAAAAATAAAGTCTGTTATTTTTTTTTTTAAGTGCTTTGTCCAGGTTAACGGGTCAATCTTATTGACAAATAGGCTCAAATTTTGAGTCTGAGGCCCTAGTCTTTGTTTTACTCTGTAGTTTCATTTTTGCTACTGCTGGCTACTTTGTTCTGTGCACAGGGCAGTAAGTGACATGATGAAAGATGCGATCCTCAAATTCTAACAACTCTGGCTCTCTGGCAATTACATCTTCAAAAATTATGGGGCAAGAAGCTGTGCCTATCTAACCAAACAGCAAAACCTCACTAAATAAAATCTAGCGTTACAATAGCAAATATGGGGAATGTTCCAATTCAACAAATTTACTCAACTCAAGAGATTACACTTGAGAAACAGGGCTCCTCTATTAGGCCAAATGGGATGCCAATTTTAATTGGTACTCAGAGTCTACTAAGAAATTGCAAGACTCTAAAATAGTATATAAACTAGTGAGTCTTATATCTCTATGTTTCTGTGTTCTTACATCTGACTCATGGCTGAAAAATTTTTAATTGAAGATATTTGTGTCTGTCTGTATGTTTGATGTATATTTTTATACCTTCTGATAGTATTACCAAATTAACATAAAACTCCTTAAAAGAACTCTACTAAAATTGGTGATTAAGCATTTATGTATAAATTAATACTCCTGAAATCTTATAAATTAAGGAAACTAAACTGTGAATATTTCCAGCGCAAGAGTATTCATTAGAACTAAATGTAAATGTTTAAAAAAAAACTCAAGTTCACATAATTTAGATAAACCTTTGATAAACAGGATTAGTTTAATATTGTTAGTGAAATAAAAACAGCTATGCCTTCTGAGTTATCAATAATAACTACAATACAAGCAAAATTTAACCCTGCTTGGGTATGTTCTCCCTAAATTTATACAGCTTAACTGATAAAATAATCTAGCATTAGATCTACTAGATCTTTACTATGATGAAAAATGTAAATTTGCATTTAAACAAATTGGCTTATTATTCTGAAAAACATTATTTTAAGAATAATTATGATTTGTAGGATATCAGCTTGAAGACAGTTTCCAAGATCTTTTTGGTAACTTAAGTATGGAAGGTATGCACAGGGGTCCACCTCCCCAGTAAAGGGGAGAGGGAGGGATGCAGCCTAAGGCTGATTCAGCTTTTAGGGAACAATTTTGGTCTGCTGTGTTCCAGGAACACTTCCAGGCTGGGTGGGGCTGCACCATTGTTTGCCCTGGGAGCCAGCAGGGGATGAAAGAGATCCAGCTCTCACAAACACCATCCCTACTCACCAGGACACAGAGGGGAGTGGAATTACTTCCTACCAGGGAGAAGGGAGGGGGCTGCCAGCAAAGGTAGGAGAACAACTTCTGAGAAAGCTTGACTTGTGAGGCTCTGAACAGCCTTGAGGAAGGATCCTCTGTCACATTGTTGTGGTTGGAGTTGCAGCTAACACATTCAAACCAGGGTTTGGACTGAGAGGTCGGCTGAAGAGCACCATCTGCTGGCAGACCAAGGACGTGCATGAGAGGAAATTAAAAGTAAATAAAGAAGAGAGGCTTTTTCGGGCTGTTACAACCTCCCTCCTCAAAGCCCTTGGAAGTGGGTCTGCAGCCCATTACTGGGTGCACGGCCCAGATTTGATCAACTAAACAGTGATAAGTCTAAAGAGCTAGAAGAGGTTGAACCAAGAATCAAAGAACAGCAGTAATACACAGCCACCCACCACTAAATCCCTACACAATACAGAGAAATGGAGCATCAGAGTAAACTCACCATCATAATCAGATGCCTAGACATCAGCAAAAAATTACAGGCCAAACTAAGGAAATGGAAGATATGGCCCAAGCAAAGGAATATATCAAAGTCCTAGATGAGACAAAGCAGTTGAGACAACTAATCGAGGTTCATAAGAATCTCCTAAATCAAATCAACGAGTTGAAAAACAATATGGCTAAAGAAATAACGGACATCGAGAAGACACTGAAGTGAGCACATAGAAGAATTTAAAAACCTGAATAGAAAATAACAGCGTTCATGGGAATGAAAGACACGATAGGTGAGATAAAAACACATTAGAGGAATTGTGGTAACGTGGTTTCAGAATAGCAGATAAGGCTCTGTTTTCTCACAAAACAAGGAGGAAAGAGCCTAAAGCTGCCAGAGGAACCTGCTGTGGGGGTCAGCTGACCTGGACCATGCTTCACAACTCCCAGGAGTGTGAGGGATAGAGAGATGAAACGGAAACAACAGACTGTGAGTTACTAAGCCTCCCAGCCACCAGGAAGTGCTCCCCTCCCCCACCCCGACATATTCAGTGGCAGTAAAATTCGTGGCACATTGAAGGAGACTGAGAGCGTAACAGATATATTCCTCCCTCCCAGGTGTTACAAGGGAAAAGGGAGGGGAGTTGGGGGGCTTTTCTTCAGTGAATTTGGCCAGTGGGGCCCACTTTGAATCTTGGCTCTGGCCAGATGAAAACAAAGGAATAGAGATACACCTCTGGGGAAACCTACGCCAAAAGGTGCCATCTGCTGGCCAGTCTGGAAATTACATGGACAGAAACTGCTTTTAGAGCTCTCTTTACCTCACCCCTGGGAGAAAGTCTGCACCCCAGTAAGTCCCTAACATGGTTTTTGGTAAGTTAAGCTGGGCAATTTTAAAAACTCAGGATAAGTTGAACCAAATATCAAAGAGTTCTGAAAAAATAATAACAATAGGCAAGAGAGAGAAATTGTTCATTAGAGTAAATTCACCAACATATCAGATGCCTAGACATCAGCAAAAAATTACAAGCCAAATTAGGAAACAAGAAGAGATGGCCGAGCCAATGTAACAAACCAAGTATCCTGAAGAGATTCAGGATTTAAAGCAATTAATGATAAAAACACAATTCTCCTAGAACAATTTAAAGAATTTAAAGAAAATATGACTAAAGAGATAAAAGATATTAAGAAGACCCTGGGTATGCATAAAGAACAATTTGACAGTCTGCAAAGAAAAGTAACTGATCTTATAGGAATGAAAGATACAATGGATGAGATTAAAAATACATTAGAGGCAGAGACAACCAGCAAGATGGAGGCAGAGTAAAGAGCTCCTAGAATCAGCTTCTGCTATGGGGCAGCTGGTGATCCCCCAGAGCTATCTAGAGCACGTACTTTGGGGATCCAGGAAACCAGAAGTGCATCCTGCAACATCCTTGAAAGAATGGAAGGAGGAGACTGCCCATCTGCAGAGAAGATTCGTAAGTAGAGCCCTCCATGCCATGGAGGTCAGTGCCCATCCTCCACTGGAGGCACAAGCCGACTTGGGGGCTGTTCCATGGCTGACATTGAAAGCTCCATTTCCCAAAACGGGGGAGGAAGAGATGGTTGGACACCAACTTCAGCTACTGATTAGTAAATTCAGCTGGCTAAGGTATAATCCTAAGAACAGCTAAAGGTTAAACCTGTCCAAGTCAGAAAGAGATTGGTGGCCACCATCTTAACTCTATGCCTGACATGAGGGGAAGCGGATCTGACTGAAAATCACAGTGCTGGTAGGGACCGGCTTCTTTCCATCTGCATCAGATTGCAGCTCTAACCTAAGCCCCAGACCCACCTCAGGCAGGGAGGAAGCTGGGGGGGAGCTGTGACAGCCTCTCTGGGTAATTACAGGCCACACCGCAGAGGCCGGTGATCATCCTACTTTGGCAACGCAAGCCACCCCAGAAGATCTATTGTGGCAGGAATTGGAAGCTCCATTTCCCAAAAACAGGGGAGGAAGAGATGGTTGGCCACCAATTACAGCTAATGATTAGTAAAGTTGGCTGGCTGAAATATAACCCTAAGAACAGCTAAAATTTGAGCCTGTCCAAGTCAGAAGGAGGCTGGTAGCCACCATTTTGACTCCACCCCCAGCATGAGGGGAAGCTGGGCTGACTGAAAATCACAGTGATGGTAGACCCGGTTTCTTTCACCCAGATTGGCCTGCAGCCCTAGCCTAGGCTTCAGCCCCACCTCTAGCAGGGATGAAGGTGACGGGCCCTGCACCAGCCTATCCAGGTAACTGCAAGTACATTTAGCTGGCACAGACTGAATAATTGGGATAACTGTGGTCATCTTGGACCTGCACTGCATAGATTGCTGCCCACAACTGTGGCTCCCCCCCTGCACCAGGCAGGGGAGAAGGGGGCATGAAGCTTCATTAGTTTCTCTGGGCAACTATACTCTAGGCCTGCATGAGTTGGATTATTCCACACAGCTGTAGCTCTGTCCCTACCCCTGACAAAGGAAAAAGTTGGGAGACGCTTTATTGATCTGTGGGGCATTGAGGGTAGCTTGAGCATCCACAGCTTATAGCACCAACTACATCCTTGGCTCCTACTACACAACCAGGAAGGGAGAAAGGGCAGGAAGCCCTAAACTAAAGAGAAAAACTGCACCCACAATAAATACTCTAGTAAGCCAGATGCCAAGACACCAACAAAAAATTATAATCCACACCAAGGAACAGGAAGATGTGGCCCAGTTAAAGGAACATGATAAGCCTCCAGATGACATAAAGGAATTAAGACAACTAATCATAGATGTTCAAACAAATCTCCTTAATAAATTCAATGAGATGGCTAAAGAAATTAAGGATATTAAGAAGACATTGGATGAGCACAAAGAAGAATTTGAAAGCATACATAGAAAAATAGCAGATCTTATGTGAATGAAAGGTACAATAAATGAAATTAAAAATACAGTGGAATCATATAATAGCAGATTTGAGGAGGCAGAAGAAAGGATTGGTGACCTTCAAGAAATGGCCTCTGAAAGTGAACATACAAAAGAACAGATGAAGAAAAGATTGGAAAAAGTTGAGCAAGGTCTCAGGGAACTAAAGGACAGCAAGAGATGTGCAAAAATACGTGTCATGGGTGTCCCAGATGGAGAAGAGAAGGGAAAAGAGGCAGAAGGAATATTTGAAGAAATAATGGTAGAAAATTTCCCAACCCTATTGAAGGACATAGATATCCATGTCCAAGAAACATGTCTTACTCCCATCTGAAAAAATCTGAACAGACCAACTCCGAGACACATACTAATCAGAATGTCAATGCCAAAGACAAAGAGAGACTTCTGAGAGCAGTAAGAGAAAAGCAATGTATAATGTACAAGAGATAGCCAATAAGATTAAGTGCTGATTTTTCACTAGAAACCATGGAGGCAAGAAGACAGTGGTATGATATATTTAAGATACTGCAAGAAAAAAACTTCCAGCCAAGAATCTTATATCTGGCAATATTGTCTTTCAAAAATGAAGGTGAGTTTAGAATATTCACAGATAAACAGAAACTGACAGAGTTTATAACCAAGAGACCCACTTTGCAGAAAATACTAAAGGGTGTGCTACAGTCTGAAAAGAAAAGACAGGAGAAGGGGCCTGCAAGAGAGCCTAGAAATGAAGATTATATCAATAAAAATAACTGAAAGTGTCAAAAGAGTGGTGAAAATAAAATATGACAGATTAAACCCAAATATTCAGGAATAAACTTAACCAACGATGTAAAGCACTTGTATTCAGAAAACTACAACTCATTGTTAAAAGAAATTAAAAAAAAAGACCTAAATACGTTGAAGAACATTCCATGCTCATGGATTGAAAGTCTAAATATCATTAAGATGTCAATTCTACTCAAATTGATATACAGATTCAATGCAATCCTGATGAAAATTCCACCAGCATTTTTTAAATAAATGGAAAACATGGTTATCAAATTTATTTGGAAGGGTAAGGGGTCCTGAATAGCAAGAAACATCTTAAAAAGGAAAAGCGAAGTTGGAAGACTCTCATTTACAGACGTTAAGTTGTATTACCTAGCTACAGTGGTAAAAACAGCACGGTACTGGCATTAAGACAGACCAATGGAACCAAACTGATGGTTAAAAAACAGATCCTCACATCTATGGTCAAGTGATTTTTGACTAGCCTGTCAAACCCACCCATCTTGGGCAGAACAGTCCATTCAACAAATGGTGCTTAGAATATTGGATATCTATAGCAAAAGAAGGAAAGAGGACCCCCTATCTCACACCCAATAAAAAAATTAACTCAAAATGAATCAAAACCCTAATTATAAAAGCACGCACCATAAAGCTTCTAGAAGAAAATGTAGGAAAATATCTTCAAGAACTGGTGGTAGGTGGTGGATTCTTAAAGGAAATAAGAGGAGGACTGAGATGATGGACTTCTGATATTTAAAGTATGTAGAAGATTTAATTAGCTTTACTGTAAACTGTGGAAATGTACAGAGTGGATGGTACCACATTATTAGTGAGTAACAGCTGGTTTATAAATGGGGATGTGGCTGAAAATGTTAGTCTAGGGATGTAAATGCCAATTGAAAGAAAGCTAGAGAATAATCTAGGGAATGAATAGCACAGTAAACCCAGAGGTGGATGAGAATAGTGGTTGATGGTACAGATGCAAGGGGGTCCTTTGTGAGCTAGAGCAGATGTACATCAGTATTGCAGGGTGGTGGGAATGTGGAGAAACATGGGAAAAATACAACTGGAGTGACCTATGGAGTGTGGTTAACAGTAATAATGTAATATTCTTGCATCTATGCCAAAGATGTACTGTGTTGATAATGGGGGAGTATGGAAAATATGTGCCAAATGTTCACGATGGACCTGGTAATAATCAGATGATATTATCTTATAATCTGTAACAAATATTCCACCATGGTGTGCTGTGTTGATAGAGGGGTGTTGTTTGGGAATTCTGCACATGTGCATGATTGTTTTGTAAGTTTACAACTTCTGTCATAAAAATATATTTAAAAAATAATAATAAGGTGGGTTGGGGGCAAAATACACCAAATGTAAGATAAGGACTATAATTAGTAGTAAGATTTTGACAATATTCTTTCATAATTTGTAACAAATGTCTCACGACAATGCAAGGTGTTGGTGGAGGGTTGATGTATGGGACCCCTGTATGATTTATGAATGTTTGCTTTGTAAGTTCACAACTTTTACTATACACTTATTGTTTATGTATGTTCATGTATAAATGATATGAGAAATAATAACAGGGTAGGTTTGGGGGGAAAAATACTTGGTTAGTAGTAATATTTTGAGGATGCTCTTTAATCATTAGTTAAAAATGTTTAACAACAATGCAAGGGTGAGGTATGAGAGCCCTGTGTGATGTTATGTATGTTTCTTTTATAAGTTCACAACTATTACTATACACTTATTGTTTATGTATGTTCATGTATGAGTGATACACTTCGATAAATTTTAAAAAATACATTAGAGGCATATAAGAGCAGATTTGAACTGCTTGAAGATAGAATTAGTGATTTTGAAGACAGAACATCTGAACTGGAAAAGACAGGAGAACAGAAAGAGAAGAGAATCGAAAAAATGAAACAGAGTATCAGGGAACTGAATGGCAATGTGAAACGCAAAAACAAATGCATTATTGGCATTCCAGAATGAGAAGAAAATGGAAAAGGGGCAGAAAGACTATTTGAGGAAATAATGACTGAAAACTTCCCTGCCCTTATGAAAGACATAAATATCAATGTCCAAGAAGACCAACGCACCCCAAACAAAATAAAAACAAATAGACCTACCCCAAGACACCTACTATTCAGAATGACAAATATCAGTGATAAAGAGAAGATTTTGGAAGCAGCAAGAGAAAAGAAAA
>JAQZBX010110179.1:0-10396 GCA_029593785.1 Cabassous unicinctus
AAAAAAAAAAAAAGAACAATTTGAAAGCCTGAAAAGTAACAGATCTTATGGGAATGAAAGATACATTAGAGGCATGTAAGAGCAGATTTTAATTGCTCAAAGACAAAATTAGTGATTTCAAAGACAGAACATCTAAACTGGAAAAGACAGGAGAACAGAAAGAGAAGAGAATGGAAAAAATGGAACAGATTCTCAGGAAATTGAATGACAATGTGAAAGGAACAAACATGCATATTATCAGTGTCCCAAAAGGAGAAGAGAATGGAAAGGGGGTAGAAAGAATACTTGAGGAAATAATGGCCAAAAACTTCCCAACCCTTATGGAAGGCATAAATATCAATATCCAAGAAGGACAACACAACACAAACAGAATAGTTCCAAAAGACCTACCCAGAGACACCTACTATTCAGAAACAAATATCAGAGATAAAGAGAAGATTCTGAAAGCAGTAAGAGTAAAGCAAAGTGTCCCATACAAGGGAAACTCAATAAGATTAAGTACTGACCTCTCATCAGAAACCACGGAGGTGAGTGAAAGTGTCATTATGTATGTAAGCTACTGAAAGAGGAATAATAACATCCAAAAATTCTATATCTGGCAAAACTGTCCTTTAAAAACAAGGGTTAGCACACGGCATGGAGAGGCACAGGCCCCCACGCAGCAAAGCAACGCACCAAAAAAAGACAATGACACAACCAGACAGAAAATATAAATAAATAAATTAGTAAATAAATAAATAAATAAATAAGGGTTAGTTCAAAGTCTTCTCAGACAAACAAAAACTGATAAATATGTAACCAAAAGACTAGAATTACAAGAGATAATAAAGGGAGTGCTGCAGCCTAAGAGGAAAAACAAGGGTGAGAGAATTGGAGAAGAGTATAGAAATGAAGATTATTAGGAAGGATAAATTAAAGGACAAAAAGACAGATCTTAGAACGATATGACAACAGAAAGTCAAAGGAAAAAATGGATGAAACAAGTAATTCCCTTACAATAATTACATTGAATGTAATTGCTTGAACTCTCCAATCAAAAGACATAGATGATAGAATGGATTAAAAAAACTATGAGCCATGTATATGTTGTCTACAAAATAGCCACCTCAGATGTAAGGACACAACCAGGTTAAAAGTGAAATGTTGGAAAAAGATATTCCATGCAAAAAGTAAGCAAAAAAGAGATGGAGCAGCAATAATAATATTGGACAAAATAGATTTCAAATGTAAAATTGTTATAAGGGATGAAGATGGTCATTATATATTAATAAAAGGGGAAATTCACCAAGAAGAAATAACTATACTAAATATTTATGCACCTAACCTGAGTGCCCCAAGACACATGAGGCACACACTGGCAAAACTGAAAGGAGAAACAGATATCTCTACAATAATAGTTGGAGACTTCAATACACCATCAGTATTGGATAGAACATCTGGACAGAGGATAAATAAATAAACAGAGAATCTGAATAATATGATGAATGAACTAGACCTAACACACATCTATAGAGCATTGCACCTCAAAACAGCAGGACATACATTATATTCAAGTGCTCATGGATCATAAGACAAGTCTCAATAAATTTAAAAAGATTGAAAGTATACAAAACACTTTCTCTGATCATAACAGAATGAAGTGGGAAATCAATAATGGACAGAAAAAGGGAAAATTCACAAATACATGGAGATTAAATAACTCTTAAATAATCAGTGGATCAAAAAAGAAATTGCAAGAGAATTCAGCAAATATCTTAAGATGAATGAAAATGAGAATACAACATATCAAAGCTTATGGGACACCGCAAAGGCAGTGCTGAGAAAGAAATTTATAGCCCTCAATGCTTACATTGTAAAAGAAGAAAGGAAAAATTGAAGATCTAACTGCATACCTGGAGGAACTAGAAAAAGAAAAACAAACTAATACCAAAACAAGCTGAAGGAAAGAAATGACAAAGATTAGAGCAGATATAAATGAAATCAAGAACAAAACAACAAAAAAGCAATAGAGAGAATCAACAAAACAAAAAGTTAGTTCTTTGAGATCAACAAAATCAACAAACCCTTAGCTAGACTGACAAAGAAAAAGAGAGAGAAGACGCAAATAAATCAAATCAGAAATGACGGGGGGAACATTACCACTGACACACAGAATAGAAGAGAACATAATAGGATACTATGAACAACAGTATGCCAAAAAACTAGACAATATAGAGGAGAAACACATGAACCACGTACATTGACCCTAGAAGAAATAGAAGATCTCAACAAACCAAATACAAGTGAAGAGATTGAAACAGTCATCAAAAACCTCCCAAAGTTGAAAAGCCCAGGACCAGATGGCTTTACAGGTGAATTTTATGAATCATTCAAAGACAATCTACTATCTATCTTGCTCAAGCTCTTCCAAAAAAATTGAACAGGAAAGAATGCTACCAAACTCATTCTATGAAGCCAACATCATCCTAATACCAAAACCAGAAAAAGATGCTATGAAAATAGAAATTTACTGACCAATATCCCTAATGAATATAGATGCAAAATTCCTCAAGAAAATACTTTTAAACAAAATCCTCACATATCTGCTTCATTGTTTGTTTACTTCCCAGACTCTAGGATCAAAAGTCTCACCTCTCTTCTCTGCAGTGCAATTTCTCTGTGAGTTCCCGCCCACCAAGGGGGCAGGGACGCAATGTATTACTGATATGGCCCAATCAAAGCTTTAACCATTAATTAATCAAGTAAAAGTGAAACATCTGAATCCAATATAATCTAATATGCCCAGAGGAACAAACCAGTTTACAAACATAATCCAGTATCTATTTTTGGAATTCATAAACAATATCAAACTTCTAAGCTCCACCTTCTGAATTCCAAAAAGACATTACAATATTCAAAAAAACCTTAAATCAGTTCAATGCTAAATACAGAATCATATCACAATCAGTTTAAAGAAATACAGTTTGTCTTGAGGCAAAGTCCCATCTGGCTGTGAACTCTGAAACTTACAAAACACAAATGGACAGACAAAGGAAAAACATTTTCATTACAAGAAGGAGAAATTGGGATGGGAAACATGAGTCACAGGCTCTCTACAGTTCAGTAAACCTGCAGGGCATACGCCATTCGATTTCAAAGTCTGAAGTCATTCTTAAGATGATGGATTTCTCTCCCTGGGGCCTCATGAGGACCCACCCTTTCCACAGGCTTGCCCAACAGCCATTTTCTTAGTTCCACCCTCATCAACATCACGGTGTCAACCAAGCTCCAAATCTCACCCTCCAGGAGCATTGGGGACATGGCCACACTTAACCCAATCTTTGGGTTAGAGTCTTAACCCCCTCAGTACAGTGAAGTGAAGACAAAATTCTCCTTAACATTTGGCATACAGACCCAACACTCTCAGAGCAACAAGTTGGTGACCTGGCCTTCCCTAATCCATGGGGATAGGTCCACCCCTCTCAGACCTATGGGGTGCTGACCTTAACTGCCCTAATCCTTGGGGAATGTGCTCCATCCTCTCTGTACCCTGGGGTGGCAAAACTCTCCCAGAACATCAGGCGGGAATATCCACTCTCTTCAACTGCCAGGGCAAATTCACCCTCTCTGTACACATGGGTGGGGTTCCTCTCTTGGCCCAAGGTGATGTCTTAATTCCAGATCTCAGCTTCCACGGTTTTCCTCTTCAAGTTTTTTTTTCTTCGATCTCTCCCTTCCATGTCCCTTTTAGTCCAAGCTGACAGTGGTTTTGTTCATACAGCTCTCTCAAAAAGCTTGTTGGTTTAGCATGCATGCAAGAAGCAGGGGTCCAAGCCACGGATTAAAACACAGATTGTCTTTCCTCCAATTTCCAATAAAAGTTTCATCATTTACTTCTAAGGCATCATAACATGTCTCTTTAGCATTCATATTCCTATTAACAGTCTCTGCAAAGCAGTGTAGGCCTTTTCTATCAAGCATCTCACAATTCCTCCAAAAAATACCCCTTATAAAACCACTCCAGCATTTTGGTAATTGCAAAAGTAATTTGATACCCACTCTCCAGTATCAAATTCTGTGTTAGTCAGCCAAAGGGGTGCTGATGCAAAATGCCAGAAATCTGTTGACTTTTATAAAGAGTATTATTTGGGATAGAAGCTTACAGTTACCAGGCCATAAAGCATAAGTTACTTCCCTCACCAAAGTCTGTTACAACGTGTTGGAGCAAGGGTTCAGGCTTCCTGGGTTCCTCTCTTTGCCAGGCTCATTTCTCTCCAGGCTCAGCTGCTCTGCTCCCTCCACAAGGTCAGCTGTAGGCTATCAGGGGAAGGCTTCATCTCTCCTCCTGGGGCCTCTGCCGTGTTTACTGGAACCTCTTCTACTTCCTCACATATCTGTTTCTCTGTGTCTTTACTTCCCAGGCTCCAGGATCAAAACTCTCACCTCCCTTCTCTGCAGTGCAGTTTCTCTGTGAGTTCCCACCCACCAAGGGGGCAGGGACTCAATGTCTTACTGGTGTGGCCCAATCAAAGCTTTAATCACTATTTAATCAAGTAAAAGTGAAACCTCTGAGTCCAATATAATCTAATATGCCCAGAGGAACAAACCAGTTTACCTATTTTTGGAATTCATAAACAATATCAAACTGCTGCATACAGTAAAAGAATTATCCACCACCATAAAGTGGGTTTTATCACAGGTATGCAAGGGTGGTTCAACACAAGAAAATCAGTTAGTGAAATAAACCTCATTGATAAATTGAAGAAGAAAAATCACATGATCCTCTCGATTGATGCAGAAAAGGCATCTGACAAAATACAGCACCAATTCTTGATTTTAAAAAACACTCCAAAAGATAGGAATAGAAGGAAACTTCTCAGTATGGTAAATTGCATATATGAAAAAACTGCAGTGAGCATAGTACTCATTGGTGAAAGATTGAAAGCTTTCCCGCTAAGATCAGGAACAAGATAAGGATGCCCATTGTCACTGTTGGTATTCAATATTGTGATAGAGGTTCTAGCTAGAGCAATTAGGCTAGGTAAAGAAATAAAAGGCTCCCAAATAGGAAAGGAAGATGTAAAACTTTCACTATATGCTGATGATATTATCCTATATCTAGAATTTCCTGAAAAATACTCAAAAAGCTACTAGAAGTAAGAGACAAGTTCAGCAAAGTGGCAGGATACAAGATTCATACGCAAAAATCAATATTTCTATACACTACTGATGTGCAATGTGAGGAGGAAATAAGAAAAAAATTCCATTTATAAAATCAATCAAATATTTAAGAATAAACTTACCAAAGGACATAAAGGACCTATGTTCAGAAAACTACAAAACATTGCAAAAAGAAACTGAAGAAAACTTAAATAAATGGAAGGACATTCCATATTCATGGATTAGAAGATTAAATATGTTTAAGATGTCAATTCTACCCAAACTGATTTACAGATTAAACACAATTCCAATAAAAATCCCAACAGCCTTTTTTGCAGAAATGGAAAAAACAATTATCATATTTATTTAGAAGGGTAAGAGGCCCCAAATTGCCAAAATTGTCTTTAAAAAGAAGAATGAAGTTGGAGGATGCTCACTTCCAGATTTTAAGCATATTACTTATCTACAATGGTAAAAACATCATGGTACTGGCACAAAGACAGACACATTGACCAATGGAACTGAATCAAGAACTCAAAAATAGACCCTCATGTCTACAGTTAAGTGATTTTGGACAAGGCAGTCAAGCCTTCCCAGCTATTCAACAAATGATGTTGGGAGAACTGGATATCCATATCCAAAAGAAAGAAAGAGGACCCTTATCTCACACCTTATACAAAAATTAACTCAAAATGGATCAAGAACCTAAATAAAAAAGCAACAACCATAAAACTCCCAGAAGAAAATGTAGGAAAACATCTTCAAGACCTTGTAGTAGGTGGTAGTTTCTTAAACCTTATACCCAAAGCATGAGCAACAAAAGAAAAAATAGATAAATGAGATGTCCTCAAAATTAAACACTTATGCACCTCAAAGAACTTTGTCAAAAGGGTGAAAAGGCAGCCAACTCAACAGGAGAAAATATTTGGCAATCATGTATCTGATAAGGGTTTAATAACCATGATATATAAAAGATCATACAACTCCACAATAAAAAGACCAACTACCCAAATAAGAAATGGGCAAGGGAAGCAAATGTGGCTCAAGCGATTGGGCTCCATCTACCATACAGGAGGTCCAGGGTTTGACTCCCAGAACCTCCTGGTGAAGGCACGCTGGCCTGCACAGCGACCTGGCCTGAGCGGAGAGCTGGCCCACAGAGAGTGCTGGCCTGTGCAGGAATGCTGGCCTGCACAGGAGGGCTGGCCTGCACAGAGAGCTGGCACAGCAAGATGATGCAACAAAAAGAGACACAGAGGACAGGCAATGACAATAAGAGATGCAGCAGACCAGGGAGCTGAGGTGGTACAAGAGATTGAGTGCCTCTCTCCCACTCCGGAAGGTCCCAGCATCGGATCCCAGTGCCACCTACAAGAAGACAAGCAGACACAGAAGAACATACAGCAAATGGACACAGAAAGCAGACTGCGAGCACAAAACAACTTGGGGGTGGGGGGCAAGTAAATAAATAAATATTTTTTAAAAAATGGGCAAAAGACTTGAAAAGACAATTGTCCAAAGAAGAAATACAAATGGTGAAGAAACACATGGAAAAAAATGTTCAACATCACTGGCAATTAGGGAAATGCAAATCAAACCTAAAATGAGATATCATTTCATACCTATTAGACTGGCCGCTATTAAAAAGTCAGAAAACTGTAAATGTTGGAGAGGATGTGGAGATACAGAAATGCTTATTCACAGTTGGTGGGAATGTACAGCCACTGCAGAGGACTGTTTGGCAATTCCTAAGGAAGTTGAATATAGACTTGCCATGTGACCTGGCAATAGCATTACTAGGTATAGCAGTTTGATATTGTTTATGAATTCCAAAAAGACATGGTGGATTATGTTTGTAAACTAGTCTGTTCCTCTGGGTGTATTAGATTGTATTATCTTCAGAGGTTTCACTTTTACTTGATTAAATTATTATTAGGGCTTTGATTGGGCCACATCAGTAGGACTACACAGAGAAAATGACAAGGCAGAGGAATTAGTTGGAGTATTGAGCTGGAACCCTGGAAAGTAAACACATAGGAGAAGAATACAGAGGAATAGAGACAGCTGCATAGACAATGCAGAGGCCCTGGGAAGAGAGAGAGCCTGATAGTCTACAGCTGACCTTGTGGAGAGAACAGAGCAGCTGAGCCCAAAAGAGAAACGAGCCCTGGGAGAGAGACAAGATTTATCCCAGCCTATAGCTGATATTGGAAGAAGCTGGGACCACGGAGCCTTAAGAGGAAGAGGGAGGCTGAACACTTGCAGACATCAGCAGCCATTTGATCCAACACGTGGCAACAGACTTTGGTGATGGAAGTAACTTACGCTTTATGACCTGGCAACTGTAAGCTTCTACCCCAAATAAACACCCTTTATAAAAGCCAACAAATTTCTGGTACTTTGCATCAGCACCCCTTTGGCAGACTAATACACTAGGTATATATCCAGAAAAACTGAGAGCAGAGACATGGTCAAACATCTGCACATCTATGTTCCTAGCAGCCTTATTTACAATTAGTAAAATTTGGAAACAACCCAGGTGTCCATCAACTGATGAATGGATAAACAAATTGTAGTGTATATACACAATGGAATATTATGCAGTGGTAAAAAGAAAAGATGTCCTGAAGCATATGATAACATGGATGAAACTGGAAAACATTACATTGACAGAAGCAAGCCTAACGGAAAAGGACAAATACTGTGTGATTGTGCTATTATGAAAAATATATATTGTGTAAATTCATGGAGTTAATAACTAGAATATAAGTCACCAGAAAATAGAATGAGGGTAGAGAATGGAAATCTGAGGGTTAGTCTGTGCAGAACTGGTAAAAAGGTTCTTTGTAAATCTTTGGAAATGAATAGAAATTGTCAAAGCACATCATGGTGTTTGTAACTAGCAGACCTATTATATGGGTATGATAGTGGTTAAAAAGGAAAGTCTAAGGTGATCTATATTTCTAAAAGGAAAGCTAAAAACTGTAACATGGGACTGTATAAGAGTGAAACCTCATGTTAAATATGAATATGGGTGATATGGCATCTATAAGACAGTTTTTATAAAATATAAATACAAATATATTAGAGAGAAGGAAAAAGAATAGCAGCTAAGTACAGCAGGGAAAGTATAGAGAGATTGAGAGGTGATAAGTTTTGTTTGTTTATTATTATTGGAATAATGAAAGTGCTCTAAGAATGATTGAAATGATGAATGCACAAATATATGATTACACCAAATACCATTGATTGTACACTTTGAATAGATTTATGCTTTATTAATATGTATCAATAAAATTGATTTCTTTTTAAAAAACCATATTCAAGATCATTTCTTCTGGAAAGCTCTTTGGGGAGATTTAGTATTATGTGCCTTTTGTACATGAAATATCCTTTTACTGAAGAATTGAATTCACTGTATTGTAAGCAATTGTTTATGTCAGTATCTCTCCTTTAAAACAATGAGCTTATGGAAGACATAATACATGCCTTATATAACTTAGTATCCTAGTTATTTACTGTGCAGTGGAGGCTAGATTTATGTAAAGTATCCACAAAACATTTATTTCTATAAAATTACATTCTGGGGAGCAGATGTGGCTCAGTGGTTGAGCGCCAGCTTCCCACACATGAGGTCCTGGGTTCAATCCCTGGTCCCAGTACCTCAAAAAAAATTACATTATAACCATAGCTCAAACTAATAGCATATGGGACTTCCAGAAATATGGAGGATTAGAGAGGCAGAGGGCTCACTTCTCTCCTAGAAAAATAGAAGACAGGCAGAAACTGTCCACAAAATTTTTCTAGGGCTTACAGCACCAGAGGAAGGCTAGATACTACCCAGAAGAGAGAGGGGCAAAGGAAAGGGGTCACAGTTGGAAAAAATCCCATGAACAAAGCTGCAGTAGCAGCTGCTGGTGCCCATCCCCCCACTGCTAGAGCAAACAGCAATGGGTCCTCTGGCCCCTGGCAGATGGCTACAGACTGATGGAGTTGAAGGGACATTCCCTGGGCAGGGTTACAGGGAATGCATTTCCCACTAGCATCTGGGCTCTGAGCTGAGAGGTCTCCCAAAGATTTCCATCTTCTGGCAGTCCAGGAAAGTGCATGCAAAGAGGAAAAAATAATAAATAAAAGAGACAATCTGATATCTTTACTGCCTCCCTCTCCAAGGTCCTTGGAAACTGACCTGCACCCCATTACTGTGTCCTTAACCTTGGTTTGAGCAGTCAAACGTGTAATTCTAAAGATCTACAACAAATTGAACCAAGAATCAAAAAACAAAGGTAGCACACAGCTACTTAACAGTAAATCTCTAGGCAAGAGAGAGAAACGGACTGTATTAGTCAGTCAAAGGGATGCTGATACAAAGTACTGGAAATCTGCTGGTTTTTATAAAGGGTATTTATTTACAAGACCCTAAAGAGTCCAACCTAAAGTTACTTCCTTACCAAACTCTGTTGCCACGTGTTGAAGCAAGATGGCAGGCGGTGTCTGCAAGGGTTCAGCCTTCCTCCTCCCTCTTAAGGCTCTGTGGGTCCAGCTTCTTCCAATCTCAGCTGTAGGCTGGCATAAGGCTCATGTCTCAGGACTTCTCAGCTACTCTGTTCTCTTCACAAGGTCAGCTGTAAACTATCAGGTGAATGTCTGTATCTCTCTGGGGCTCCAGTGTCAAAACTGAGTTCTCTCCTCTGCTGTGTATTTTTCTGTGTATTTACATCTCTGTGTTCTTGATTGAGTGTCCATTTATACAGCCCACCAAGGGGCCTAGTACTCAACCCTGCATGCCTAATGACATGATCGAATCTAAGCTCTAATCTTGATTTAATAAAGTAAAAGTGAAACCTCTGAACTTAATGCAATCAAAGGGGTATCATGCCCAGAGGAACAGACCAGTTTATAAACATAATCAATATCTCTTTTTCGAGTCATAAATAATACTAAACTCACAATCATAATCAGATGCCTAGACATCAGCAAAAAATTATGAGCCATACTAAGAAAAAAGAATATATAGTTCAGATAAAGAAACAAATCAAACTCCAGATAAGACACAGGACTTGAAACAACTAATCAATGATGTTCATACATATCTCCTAAATCAAATCATGGAGTTGAAGGAAAACATGATTAAAGAAATAAAAGATATTAAGAAGACATTGGGGGAGCAGATGTGGCTCAAGCAGTTGAGAGCTCACCGCCCACAAGGAAGATCCTGGGTTTGGTTCCCGGTGCCTCCTGAAAAAAAAAAAGAAAA